>JAZHYW010006406.1:0-78370 GCA_037355805.1 Ixodes ricinus
GATAAATCTTACCAAGAAGGAATCAATTGTTGATTGACGTGTCAATACTCTTTCAATGAAAACTTCTGCAGGGATGCACGCTCAGTAGACTCAATCTTCGAAGACATCAGTGGAAGCGGACGTAAAGTAAACTGCTTCGCAATTTACGGTACTCACCTCACCATTATAATGACGACCGAAAAGTGACATAACGAAATATTGTGTTTCATGGGATCCGGAAGATTTTGTAAAGGTTGTTACATTATAGTTCCCAGAAAGGAAACGCCGTTGCAATATTTTCGAAAGTACCGATATAATGTTGTAAGTACAGCTTTGGAGGAGTATGATGAAAACCATCAGAATAAATAGGAAGACGTTTATTTGCAATGAACACGCTATGAATGAACGGCGTTTAGCGACGGCAAGTTATGAGCGTATGGGAATTTATAAGTTCACGTGATTGCTAACTATGGACATGCGGACAATGACGACCTGTTTTGTCGGGAGATGGAGTAGCGGTGATGACCTGATATCGGACGAATCGTGGCAGACGAACAAGCAAGTTTCTTCTCAGCGAATGGTAAGCGTCCAGGGTCAAGCACAGCACGTGGCTACCGACGTTGTCGACGTTTCGAACACTTACCACTTTCGACAAAAGTGCTGGCACATCAGCTAACTTTGTGGAAAGAGTCGAAGGCTTCCTTGAGTCCAGCGCCATCATGAACTGTAACTGAAAACGATCCACTCTTCACTCTGTGGGTGGCGAAACGTATCCGCATCTGCGGAGTCATGGTCGATGCGTACTCTAAGTGGTTGGAAGTTTACACGATGCCTGCCACGACGTAAAAACGCGTCATAGACGTTCTACGCTCTCTTTTCCCTACTTTTGCCCTATGAAAAATACTTCTCTCTGGTAACGCGCCAAATCTTGCTTCAAATAAAATAAACAAGCCCCCCTTCCCCCGCAAAAAAAAAGAATGGCATCAGGCATCACATTAGTGCACCATACCATCCTGCAACTAACGGGCAAGCAGAACAGTGGGTGTGCGAAACGAAAAAAGCCCTCTTAATTGAAGCTTACGGAAGAAGCAGTTCAGTGAAGAATCGCCAGGTTCTTGTTCCAGCAGCACGCGACGGTTTCATTTTACACGGTAAAAACACCCGCCGAAACAATATGTTCGGCGGACGAAGAACCACACCGCTCGATCTCATATGATACTATGGCCATGAATGAAGATCGAGAGACTCCCAGATCGGGAGTAATGGCAGATTATTCGGTCGGACAACTTGTGTACGTGAGGAATTTCAGCGGAAGTCGGGCCTTCCATGTAAAACTTGAGTAAAAAAGGCTCTATGTTGGTTGACAAGAAGGTGTCATCCCTCTGAAGACGTTGGATATCAATGCCCTTGAGTGTAAATATAACGAAATCACAAAACTCTCTTTGTGTATTCTGTAACTGCCCTTGTATTTGGTAGTAGAGGCTATGGTGGTGATTTGGACCTTTCACACCAGGCTCCTATTTCTTATTTTTCGCCTCATACTCCTTTGCGGTTTCAGTAGTCTTCAAGAATCTTTTGGAACGGGGACAATTTACGTTAATGAGGCCATTTGTTCCAAGTAGTCAATCAGGGAATGCTGCTAGAAATCCGTCCTTTATATTAACGAATAAGCCGCACTTCTGCACATTGCAGTTTTCCTGTTCCACGTACAGTTGTAAAGCAGCATCCTCATTGATTCTTCCATATTCTGTTGCGGGTGAAGAAAGGTCTTTGGGTACACGATACTTCAAACAAGTCTGGCACTGTACGTTGTGGTTCGACATCCACTAATATCGTCGTCCTTATAGAGCCTGATAATTTAATCATTACTTCGTCACCTCATATTGCTCTTCATCAACAGTAAGTACAATAGGCTACCGCCATATTTACAATTCAAGAATTGAAAAATTGAGTCGTTCAGTCCTTCAATATGTTTATTAATTATATAATGTTATTACGTTACATTGCCTCGAGACGATCGACGTCGATCGTCGATCTTCAAATACTTATATAAGGGGGGGGGGGGGCGATCGGTGGCCAAGTGCATGTTTAGCGCACACCAGCTCGGAACACGTGGAGCGAAAGCTCGCGCTGCAGAACCCACCCCGCCCCTGCCCGTTTCGATATGGAAGAGCATCATACCGGCGTATGGTCGTGTATCACTACTGCGTGGTGCACGTTAAAGACCCAGGTTTGCGGTTGTACCGCACTGGCTAAATTGCTCATGTACACCTGAGACACCAGACGCCCACTAAGGCAGACTAACTTCCGGCTGTATAAACATACACACAACAATTTGCAATTAGACGCACAATCACAAAGAACACAGCGTGTCACCTCTTTTTTTTTTACCGTCTTTTTTTTAATTAGCGCAAGCTCGTGCGTTCTCTCTTTTGAGACGGTTAGAACTAACGTGATTAGAAACAGTCGCACATAAAACCCGCGTTTCTCCTACCCGGCCGCTTCCTCCTCTCATAATGTGTAGGTGGTTAAAACTAAATAAGCCATAATAATGCTGTGTTATTCATATTTAGTTTCAGTTTCAGTCAGGGGAAAGGAGGTTCGCGGGAAGTAGGGCCAATAAATGAGCTGCGCTTAGAGTATCGGCACTCTCTTTTTCGACAGTGTTGTGGACGCCGCCATTTTGGTGCTTGTGCAGAGCCAACGGTAGAGCAGGCGCAACTGCCGATCGTCATGATTCAAAATTGCGACTTCCTCAGCATTAGATTCGGTGTTAGGAAGCTCATGTAATATTGCTTTGCTTTGTCGCAAACTGTTTAATGTGGAGGACGGAAAAGCTTTTCTTGTGATTTCAGATACAGCTTCAAATAACTGGACACCATGATTTTAAGCCACAATATGGCGAAGTGTCGCTACTCTGAAGCGTAGCTTATTTAATGACACTATTCATGCCCTTGTTCAAGAAGCTTGTAATACCTGGATGGTCCATGACGTGAGCCCAGTGGATTCCACAAGCCACTACCTTTTGATACCTGCCTCTTCCTCATTGTTCCCGCTGGTGCCAGTAAATTAGCTATGCTTCAGAGTAACGACACTTGGCCATATTGTGGCTTACAATAATGGTTGCCAGTTATCCGAAGCTTCATCTAAAATCACAGGAAACGCTTTTCCGTCCTCCACGAATGTTTAAACAACCCGCGACAGAGCCTAGCAATATTGTATCAGCTTCCTAGCACCGCATCTAATGCAGAGGATGTTGCACTTTTGGATCATGACGATCGGCAGTTGTGTTTGCTCTGCGCAAAACCCAAAATGGCGGCGCCCAAAACAATTTTTGGGAACGGAGTGCCGATACTTTAAACGCAGCTCATTTAGTGACTCTAGGCATGAAGTGAACTCGGGTGTATTCTTTCCCTCTTCGTCTTTATCATTTATTGATTTCAATTATTTCGAATAATGAACACTTTATATCACGCTACGCTTGTGTAATTATTTCTCTTAGATTTATTAACCTGACCCAGTACTTAAACCGTTCATTTATCGATAGTAAATCTTCAAATATATTTTCTAAATGTGAAGGTGAAACGACACGGAGATTGATGATGATACAGACACCAGCGCCGCCCTCGAAAATTGTTTGAACTTGGAAATCAGCAGTTTTGTCTGCCATCCGCCAGGTTGCACAACAAAACACCCAAACAGTTTTTAATTGTTTTTAAAATTAGCTAAGCTCTACAACTATCAAGAAACCAAAGCAAAATCATTGGGAAAATCTAATACATCGCAATGTATATCTATTCCATAGAATAAATGTTATTAGATGCCAATAAATATGTTTGATGTCCAAAAAAGATGTGCGTCAAAAACAGGTAAGTTTGAAGGGCTCCCGGAGCGTTATGACTTTGAAAATAAAAAAAGCCACCGTCCACCTCTTCGGCAACTATTGTAGTTCTAAATGTTCTAAACGATTTTACCATGGCTTAATTATTTACTCAGCGGCATTTGAATTACGATGACTCGAAGCACAAAAAAGTGCTACGTTTGATATAGAATATCTAAACAAAAAGTATTACACAACATCAATTTTTTTCTGCATATTACCAAATATAATCACTACATCTGTAGCTAATTTCATTGCCCTAGCGCTTGCCATTAAAAGTATATTTGTGCTGAAAAATGTCAATTTTAGGGCAATATTTGGAGAGCTGTAAAAAACAAAGTAGTGCAAATACCAAAAAAGTATACCGTTACATTCTGCTCCGACATCATCTTAACAAAACTGCTCTATCGGAACCGTGTTATCTTTAATGAATCGTTCGTAAAACATGAACCAGCGGAGCAAGTGAGGGTCCGCGCCATCATATTCACAACGCTACAAATGCGCATGAACAGTATAAACCAATACATACATAATATCAAATGAAAGAGGATTGCATTGCCTTTCGAATGACATCAATCCCACAAAACAGTGCTTAAAAGGAGATGAGTAATGACCTACCAAAAAGTACCTAAACTGCCACATTCAGTGGGACCGTGGCCTTAATGCCAAGCGTCGAGGTTTTTATAAATGTATTCTTGTTTTACTTGTGTAGTTCTCTTTACAATATATCACTGTATTCGTATTTAAAGATGTATTGTAATGTATTTTTGAACCGGCTTGGCTAAAATATGAGCAAGAAGTTTACGAAATTGGCAAAAAATCAATTGATATTCCGTTGTGAATTTGGCATACATTACCTGCGAGCGCTCTTGTAGAGTATTCGTGATTGCTGGCGTTCACGCGTGTCTGCTTGTCTCGTATATTTTATTTTCTTTCTACAAATAAGAAGCTCACGTGACCGAAATTCCCTCCTCCCATTCCTTCCAGCGGTCATCGTAATTCGTTTTGCCACATTCGAGAATAAGGAGCGAAGACGAGCTCTAAGCTGCTTCATGTACACTAGCTGGCTCAGTACGCGCGCGTACACACAGAGTTCATATAATAATCTAGAGGAAGAGGTTCATCATCTCCCATTGCATTACGGCCGCTTCTGAAAAACTGGGCAAGGACGCGGATATCGGTGGTTCTGGTGGTGATAACAATTCAATATACACAAAAATGTGGGGAAACATCCCTTTTGAGGTTTGTAACTAGCTTAATTTCTAGCTTTATTTAGCACACAAACGCCGGCGTTGCGGATTGTACGAAATAAAATGAAATTGCCACGCAGTAAAAAACATAAACTTCTTTCGGCAAAAAGAGCACGCTTAACCTGTCGTCTGTTTTCTTTCTACGCTTTTTTGTCGCTCCTTTTCTGGTTCTTTCTCTCAGAGCCGCCGATGTCAGCATTTCCATTTCGCCGCCCTCTGCTCCCGGCTTTACCCCCGTGTGCGCAAGAACAGCCGAGTTTTAGAATAGGGGGCCCAAACATATTGGGTCCCCCAAGCAGCTTGGGGAGTTGCACTGCGCAAAAAAAGCGCAGGATTTCTGCGCATGCGCAATGCAAGTAACTTAGCTTTTGAGGGTGCCCAAAGCGTTGTTGACCCCTATTCTTAAACTTTCTATAAGCTGCATGGCCGTCCTACCTCGGGCGCCTGTTCCTTAAGTTGAATGGAGCAGCCAAGATTGTACAACAGGAGCTAGCATGGTGTCGAAGGTCCCTTGAAGCGGCCACCCTGGGTAGCGACAGCCAAGGTAAGCACTTTTCTGCCCATCAAAACAAACCAGGGAAAGACAACCGGAAAAAGAGGGGGGGGGGTAAAAATTAAACATTCGGAGAGCATTGTCACGTAAGGAGACGACCAGAAGCCTGATTTCGAAGTATATATTAGTGTTATTAATATAATTAACATGGGGAAAAAAAAGGTATGAGCAACTACCGAAGCAGATAAAGACGAATAAAGATATCGGTACCGTGTACTGGATTATGTGTTTATTACCAGACTAGTTTTTGATACGATCGTTTTCTCTTTCACAACATAATTATATCGTAGCAACATGTCCGCCGAAGAAGCTCACTTGACTTTCACTGAATGTAAACAACCGCGTGACAGCCCTAAGAACACGATGCTTCCACATAAATTTAACTCGAAATTGCTTAATCCTTTCAAAGTGCAATTTATTACGTTCGTCAAAAGCGAACTCTGAGCTCCGGATCATTCATAGGATGCTTTATAGGGGTTTGGTGATGAAGGCTAGCGATATGTTTGCGTGCGCGTATGTTTATCTGGATGACGAAACTAGGGGCAGAGTGGTTCAATCTAAAGCCTCTCCAGTGCTATCTAGCGTTTCTCGGAAAGATGGAAGCTATTAAGTTATAGTATATACATTTTGTTATTATATACTCTCCAGGAAAAGAGGGTAGAAACCTTGTCCTCTGATAAAGTCCGCGGTATTATTGCCAGAGGCAGATTAGGAGGCTTCATGACTCAGGAGTGAAACCTGAGAGGAATATGAATCGATAATAACAGAAACGACTAGTTTTCTTACATCTTTGTTCACGTGAACGTGTCAAGCCGATTTGAATAAGAACACATTGTATCAAGTGGGCAAGTCAACATGCTTAAGTCGATTCTATTTTTATAGAATACAAGTTGCCCACTTGTATGCTCGCCGTACTTGGTGACAATGAATTTTTAGTTATATACAGAATTATTTTATATACTCTTATTTATTTAATGATTTTAAATATTCGCAAAAACCAATTTTAAGAATGCAAATATTTCTCTGTTAATAAGATACTAAAATAATCACATTGTGAAGGCAGTTTCAAATGAGGCACCATGAGGCAAAGTTACAACTGACGCTGGAAGGTGCTTACATGAAAGCGTGGTTCGGGATATAAATGAACTCTGAAAAGTTGTCGCTTTTAGACGATGCCTATCTTGTGACGGTGATCGAGGCGCGATAATGTGTAGAAGGGAAGTATTAGTAGCTTTTCACGTAGTGGAGGATTATGATCGATCGATTGAGGCAGGTGCAAACTAGTGCGATGGTAGTTATTAAGTAGGAAGTGAACAGATCCATTTTGAATTGCTTCAACGGCTGATATAATTATGCCAGTACCGGGGCTCTAAAATTTAAGAGGCGTATTCTTGATCGGAGCGAACTAGGGTCTTATAGAGAAGTAGTTTTAGAGATATGGGGACGGAGGGAAAGTTTCTGTTTTGAATCATAACATTCGCGTCGCATTACGTATGTTACGTAGTGACTATAAATACAAAAAGTATATTAATAATAAACGCCCAAGTATGTTGAGATGATACTACAATGAATTGTAGTGATCAAGATTGGCAAGCTCCACCGTTAAGGGGCGAACGTTTTAAACAATAGTTTAGTCGGAGTTACATCAATGCGCTCTGGATTGGTCTTGTTCTTACTTTTTGTTGAGAAGCCACTTTTTAACATTCAATATTTTAAAATGCTGCCTAAAGTTTCTCAATTCACACTATCGAGACTGACACTACGCTAGTAAAAAATCTTATAGGCATAAGAAATATCTTTGTTCTAAACACATTTGATCAAATAAGATCTTATAAGAGAACACACGAGCCATATAAGAACATATAAGAACAATATACGATTAAACAAGAAGTTATGAAAAACTGATAAGAAGTTTTTATAACTTCTTATATAATCGTATATTGCTTTATATGTTCTTATATGATTGGCATATACTCTTACATGTTCTTATATGATTGGTATATGCTCTTATAAGATCTTATTTGATCATATGGGTTTATTGGACAAAGCAATTTATAATACATATAACATTTTTTGCTAGGGTGCCTGTTCTACCCTCATCTCCCAACACTTCTAGGATTAAGCGAGACTGCAATAGAATCAAATGAATTTCGAATCAATCGTGCGCCTGCGCGATTTTCCGCTTTTCACTCTGCGGGAACACTCGTACATAGCGTCTCCCAAATGTGGACCGACTCGCGCACTGTTCCCACCTAGGAATATTACTTCAGCTGCACACGACAAAGCCAATTACGTGGAAATACGGTGCCACCCCGTGATTACGCCGAAGATAAAAATACCCAAGCTATGTCAACGGTTTAATGTGCATACAAAATAGAACAGGCAATACGTGTTGAAACGTTAGAGCGTAACGCCTTCCCCCGTGCCTTGTCCAGAAGGCGGTATGCAGGGCACCAAAAAACACGAGCCAATCCCTATCGCAGAAGTAAACGCAGACAGTAACACTTCTAATGCCCTTAATGCGTCTAATGCTTCTAATGTATTAGTGCCCTGGCACATACGCTGACCTTGGACTGGTTTAGAGCACACGTATACAAATTTCGCAACGTCGCCACGGGATGCCGCGACAGCCCCACTGGATGGTTACACTGGCTAAGAAACACCTTCGGCAAGCGCCGACAGATGTTGGCGGGGTGCCGATATCGCCCGCCGGCGATGTCCCTCTAGTCTTCCTTCACTAATTTCGGCGCCTCACAGTTGGGGACGGCGGGTGTATCGCTCGAGCGTGTGTTAACCCCTTTCCCCTCCCCGCAACCGGAGGCCCAAGTAAGCCCTAGCGCTTTTCCTAGCTAATCCTGTGCGGCCGAATGTCCTTCCAGGCACACCCTAATGTCGAATTCGGGTGGTCAATCGCCGGCGAGACCGAGCCGGCAGAACCGGCAACCAGAAACGCAAAGGCGGCACACCACGTGACCCTCACCGCCCGAACACGAAACGCCAGACGGCGGCGGTTTACTTCGCCTCTTGCCCACGCGACACCGCTAGCGAGAGGCTGTCGCCGCCGTCACCGATGTCCCACCGGCTTGGATTGACTCGAGTAGTGGCTGCTGAAGTGACTTCAGATCAGTTTCGTTCTTTCGTTCATTTTTTCTCACTGACCTTTTCTCCCATTTCGGAAGTGACGATACCGGATACAGTCTGACGCCTGCTCGCCCGGCCGTTTGGAGCTCGGGTAGAAAAAACGCCGGAATGTTGCCGGTGCTTGCCGGAGAACCACCTTCCGAACGGTGCGCGCCGGCCGGAAACTGACCACGCGAACTCTATTGCGGGTTTTCCGGTAATATAAGTTGCCGACAATTGACCTCCCGAATTCGCCATAAGTGACCTGATCTGCTTGCACCAAGGAGCAGTGTGGTTTCGGGAACGCTCACTCCGCGGAAAAGTGCATAGAGGCTGCATTCGGCATGCTTTTTTTAAGGCGAAAGCCTTACTTGTCCAATTGAGTCGAAAAAGCAGCATAGGGATACTCACGCTGCTCGGTTACAAGCGCAACCGCAAGCTGGGAGACTTCATGGCCCGCTTTTCTAAAGCCCGCCGCCCGGCCAACACCGACATTCCTACAACTATAACCGCCAGGATCGCGACAACCGACAGCATGACACACCGCCTTGCGGGAGTCAAGTTGGTTCCACTACGGTACCAGTTTCGATGCACGGGAAGCATAGGACGCTGAACATGTCCGTCGAAGTCGCGTTTCATAACACCCTACAAATACACGCAGATGCGAAAGGTGTTGTCATCCTCTTTCGCCGCTTTTGTTGTCGAGAAAACGTTCTTTAGTTGGTTGCCAAACTCACCGGCGAGGAGCATTCACCAGGAAGCTGACGACAATCAGCGCACTGCGGGTACAGTGCTTGAAACGTGTCTTTGTATAGTGTAATTTTTGTTTTTGCTTTTTTATAGAAGTTCATTTTCTTCTTTTTTTTTTGTTATTTGTTAAATGCATGACAGCATTTCAAAGCGCGCTCCACTGCACTCCATTTGAGGTGGGGGGCTTGGGGCTTGTCCAGATGTTTGTAAACAACTTTTTTCCCTCGTTTCCCCATAACATTTTTTTTTTCAGGAAATAAATGAAAATTACGTTGTGGGAAGAAAGACGACGAGGGAACCACAAGCCGCCGCTGCGACCAGTCGTCTCGCCAGGAGCCCGGAGCTCGGACGCTGATGGTTTCTTGCGGGCTCTTCTTGGCCTTCCACCGTCACGTGGACATGGTGTGGCGAGCACTGCACCAACCTCGAATGCATCTCGTTCAGAATGGCGTGCCGCCACCGTCGACGGAGGCGGTCTTTCGCCCCGCAAACCGTCGGCAACAAAAGGATTTTTTTTTAGGGGGGGGGGGATAACAAGAATTGCGTGTGAAGGTGGTTTTATTTTTTTCAATTGTGTTCTTTCAGAGCTTGTTCGGAATGTTGATCACGCCGAGAAGAACTTTGTCTGCCTCAGTACCGGGCTGGAGCAATTCCACTTAAAAGATAAGCACTTCGTTTGATGCCATTATTAGTAGAGAATTTAAAAAAAAATGTACGCAATTTTTGCGCTTACGTGAACGCACGCAACGGAATAAAGTTTTAGAAAAGTGTTTCTGTGCCCCGACGCAAAAGCCCAAGCATTTCGCGCCTGCACGCCACCAAGATACATTCACCATTTTTAGTTCACACAGAAAATGCTGTATAACTTAAAGAAAGAAACAAATAATTTCCTTTTTTTTTAATTCAAAGTAACATTTTAGATTTGTTCAAATATGAGTGCGAGACGGGAGCGGTCGACCGGTTATGTCCGCTTGCGTAGCCTCGCCAAAAGAGGGCTCGTGAATTGAACTACGCGCACCGTACCTTTGCCGAGAAATATTCGCGCGTCGCAAGCATCAAGTTGCAGGCGATCGTTGCCAACCTTACTGGGTCTTCCAAACCGAGTGTAACGTCGTCCTGTGTTGAAAATCGCGGTCGCGAGGATGCCGCCGACGTCGCACTCGCGACGCCGCAAAGCGGCCGCAGTCGCGGTCCCGGAAGCCGCCGTTCTTTTAACTGTGTTCGTCTTGGCTTTAGCCAACTTCTCATCGCGAAACCTCTCTGAAGGAGCGCCAAGACTCTTTGCGTATGCACGCAATTTCCGAAAAAAATGTGTACGCTAAAATAGCGCACGCAAAGCGCAAAACATGGTTGGCGTTTGGCGCATGCGCAATGGCGACGACGCTATTCCTTTGAATACTCAAAACTTTAGCGTGCGTGATTCTAAAACTTCCTTGTGAATCCCCACCCGCCCCAAAGGTCCAATAAGCCGCGAAGCTTGCCAGAAGTGGCACACGGGTCCGTCTTGGCATCGCGGCATGCTACTAACTTCGTGCTTGTTCTGAGACGCTGCAGCAGTCGCGGGTTGCGACGCTGACAAACCTGTAGGCGGCGCTGCGTAAATAGACTAGAGGTGGCCCTTAAGGGGAGGGGGAGGAAGAAGGGTAAGCGAAGGCCAACGCAACTAAAACACTTTTTAGTGTTTTAGTTACGTTGGGAAACTCACCCTTGAAACCTGGGTTGCAGGCGTCAGGGCTAAATACGATAACAAAACTATCCTTTAGCGAGTCACTGAATGTTTCCAGAGTACCGAAACTCCCAGGCTCGAGGTGACTAGATGGCGGCTGAATTTTTTCTTTACTGTGGTCGAGATAAGCTTTTAGAAAGCATGTTTCTGCGTAAAAACAAAAAAGAAAAAGCTCTTTTTGTAGGAACTCTTATTGGAGATTAGTACAAAATGATAGGACCGTGACGTTTGCATAAACCTTTAGTGTACACGGCTTTGCGGCACGATTATTATACTTTTTATACAGCCATGTCTCGCCGGGGATTTCAGGTAGCGCGTCCCGACCTGGGCGCGTCGTAACTGCGGTTATAACTCGCGGCGCGTCTGCTTTGGAGACGCGGGTTGCAATGGTAACCGGTTGCGGTCGCTCGTTCGTGGGAAGCGTCTCCCGTTTAACGCGCGCCCAGGGACCTCGATTAATTTGTGGTCCCCGGGGTTCGAAGCTTCGCCACGTCGACGCCTACGAAAGCGCAGTGGTTCATATTCAAAAGTGCAGCCGACACTCCGGTGAACGCCCTCATGGACAGCATTCAAGCCGTCGCCGGCGGGAATTGCCTGTCGTACCTGCAACACCACGGTGGAGCAGGGTTCATAGCGGCGGTCAGCACCGTGGACGCCGCTCAACGACTTGTAGCGCAAGGGTTCTTGTCGCTGGATAACATGGAAGTCCCCCTGGAGCCACTGGGAACCCACGTTGTGTTTGTGTCTGTGTACCGCCTTCCTCCGTACGTGTCGGAGGAGGCACTGGTGCGCGTCCTCGCACAGTACGGCAAGATGAAGGCGATCAACCACGCCACCTTTCGAGACTGCTCGGACGTCAGGACCGACACCCGGGTGGTCAAGAGGGCGATGCTGAAGACCGTTCCCAACTTTGTCCACGTCCAGGGATACCGGGTGATGGTCGACTACCGCGGTCTGCGCCCCGTGTGCAGTCGGTGCGGGCTGGAAGGCCGCATCGGACCCGCGTGCCAGACCCCACGTTGCGACCGATGCGGCATTTTTCAGCATGCGACGGCAGGTTCCACGGCCCCTTGAGAGCGGTGCGGCCACGAACACGCGACCACGGACTGCGTCCAGCGTAAGTCCTACGCCGCCGCCGCCCAGCAACCCAGAGAGACCCGACCACGCCCCCCGCAGCGAGTTGTCGCCCCGTCGACCTCCCAGCCCCCGAGAATTCCGGTTTTGACTCGGACCCGTCCATCCGCCCGCGGACTCCACCACTTGCCCCTGTTGTCTCGGACTCCGACGCTTCGACGAACGCCGGAGTTTCCGACAGCGAAGCTTCGGGCGTTCCATCGAACACGGTCGCCCCTACCGACGGCCAAACTTCGGACATTCCATGGAACGCGGCCACCATTTCCGGCAGCCAAGCCTCGCGCGGTCCATCGAACACGGCCGCCGTCCACGGCAGCCAAGCCTCGCGCGTTCCATCGAACGCAGCCGCTACCCCCGAGAACCAAACCTCAGGCGCTTCGTCGAACACCGCCGCCACCCTCGAATCTCGCAACGCTAATGTCGACGATCTGAGCGACGATTCTGACCCCTTTTCATCGCTGAAGAAGGCGACGTGACCCCAGGCCAGGGACATCCCCACTCTACAGCAGAGGTTTTGACGACAAGGACGCCACGTGAATCGTCCGCAGAGTCGGCGTCTCCCGACGCCGACATGCCAGACGACCGCTCGGATGCCAAGCGCGTTTTCTCGCCTGCCGACGGCGGCTCGGACGCGACTCCCGCCTCGTCAGCTAAAAAGAAGCGTCTCGGCGTGAAACAATTTGACTATGAGGAATCACTGGAATTCTAATCAACTGTCTGCCATGTATTGCTTTCCTTTTCTCCTTTTTTTTTCTCATAGGCCTACGCATTTTACGTTAAATGTGCAAGGTATTCGGAATCTGAACAAGCAGCGCGAGGTGATTCACTTTGCCCAGTGTAATCACTGCGATCTGCTCTTTTTGCAAGAAACTAGTGGTTTTGTTTTTCTGCCCGGGACGTGGCAGAATTTAGGCCCGTCTTCCGAGTCCTTGTTATTTTTCTCTCGCATCGTCTCGCGCGCGTGGTGTTGGCGTTTTAATATTCCGCATTTCGTTTCGGCGAGGTGCTTTTTCGCTGTGCGACCCGGACGGCCGCATCCTTGTGTACAGTTTTTTTGCCGGTCATGCCAAGTTTCGGGCGATAAGCGTCTACGCTCCAGTTCGCGAAAGCCACACGCCGGCTGGGGACTATTTAGAAGCCTTCTGCAGTATGTGCCCGCGGACGGTTTTTCATCCTCTGCGGGGAATTCAACTGTGTAACAGACTCCTCGCGAGACGTTCGCGGGCCTGGTTGCGAGCGGAATACCTCTGACGCCCAGGGGCTTCTTCGGCTTCTGGGGCTTCACGACCTACGCGACGCCTGTGCCGAACTACACGGAGCTGCGTACGATTCCACGTGGTCGCGGGACACGTCGACGAGCCGGCTGGTCCACATCCATGTCCAGCAACATCTTGCATCACGCCTTCTCAGCTCCGAGGTGCTTTCTTTTTCATCAGCTGCGGGCTATGTTTCAGATCACCGCCCGGTTTCAGTGGTTTTTGACGTGTCATGATTTTGTACCCAGGCGGTGACACATCTAGACACCTCGCTACTGCGGGACGAACTGTCCATTTCCACCTTACAACAATCAATTCGGGCGTCACTGACGGCGGTTCCTTTGTCCCCCGCCCAGTTGGACGCAGTAATATCTGACTGCCGTTTTTTCGCGACGGCGGCTGGAACGTTGTTTCGGAGCCGGGTGACGTAGGCCCTAATTGAGGTTGTCCGTCGCATTTGTATTGTGCAGCGTGCCGGTGTGCGCATCTACTTGATGTCTGAGTACATCATGGTTCTTCGCCATCGCCACCAACGTCTGTTGGGTGCGTCCTGTCGAAGTAAGTGCTGTGGCGCAACGGCTGCGTGACCAGCCGGTGGACGACCCGGAGGTGCTCCGGTGCCATCGGGCCACACGTGCCCGTGGGGACGGACCCTCGTGCGTTCCCAATGTATATCTCGCGGACGGTAGCCTTTCGGAGGACCCCCGTGAAATCAGCGCGGTGTTCCGAAATTTGTTTTCGTACCTCTTTTGCTCGGAACCCGCCATGAATACCTTGAATTTCGCAGAACAGGTTCACCTTTTCTGGGCAGATCTCCCGGCCTGTCCTGATGATCTGGGCTCCTCTCTGTTCCGTCCTACAATCCGTGAGGAACCTTTTGAACGTCCTCCGTGCTATGAAGGTCGGGTCTATCCCAGACACCGACGGCTTACCATCCGAATTTTATGCCACTTTTTGGGATATCCTTGTGGACCCCTAGTCCAGCTTCTGAACGGCTTTGTGGAGACAGGCGACGTTTCGCCATCCTTCAGGCGATGTCGCGTCATTCTCCTCCCAAAGGAGGGCGGCTCTTCATCGGATCCTGTGGCTTGGCGACCTATCACTTTGTTAAACACAGACTATAAGACCGTAGCGTCTCTGCCCGTCGCGCTCCTCCGTACGGTCATGCCCTATGTGGTGAGCTCAGTTCAAACGTGTTCGGTGCCTGGGAGGAACATTTTGTCGTCCCTGTCTTTCACATGATACCTCTTTTCCTACGCGAATTTTACCCACCTGTCGGGGGCCTGTGCTTCCTCGGTCAAGCGAAGGCTTTTGACAGGTTTGAGTATCGTTATCTATTCGAGGTCCTAGAGCCTTTCGCTTCCCCGAGACTTTCATTTCGTTACTTCAGTCCCTATACAGAGGACTGACTGGTCATTTGCAAGTCAACGGGTGTTTCCTTCTGCCTTGTCCAGTAAGTAGGGGAGTACGACAGGGCTGCTGGTTGTCTCCCTTGCTCTGCGTTATTAGCCTCGATCCGCTTCTCTGACGTCTTGCATCCCGCACCGGGATTTGTTTCTTTCCGCTGCCCGGCCAGGACACAGTCGTGGTTAGCGTCTACCCCGATGACGTCAGTTGTGTCCGCAAGTCTGACAGTTTTGAGGCTGCTGAATAGCTGTTCTTGGAGTGCGGCGCTCTCTCTCGAGCGTGTTCAAACACTACAAAGAGCCAGGCTTTGGAGTTTGGAGGCTCTCCTCCCGCTCTACGTGCGGACATCCAGGTCGTGAACGAGCTCCGAGTTCTGAGTGTGTTTTTTTACTCTCGTGGAGTCGCACCCCGCACGTGGGAGGTTGTGTCATCCGCGTTTTTACGTCAAGTTGCTGTGGCGGGGACCTTTACGCTCCCCTTCGCGGCAGAGCTTACCTAGTAAGAGCTGTTTATTGTGGGCAACTTTTCTATGTTGCTCATATTGCCCTTCCGCCTCCTCGGTTCACCAGGCGCGTCACCCTCATGTCTCTTCCGCTTTTACTGAAGCAGGGGCACCGAGCTGGAGACAAGGTCGGTGCTCCACCTTCCCACGTCACTGGCGGCAGGGACATGTCCTTCGTCGACACGGTGTGCCGCCTGCTCTCCCTCCGCACAGTTCTAGGGGTGTTAGATGACTCGGACTACCCGGCACGATCCCTGGCTCTCTATTTTCTAGGGCTCTCGAGCCGAGTGCATGTTCCTCACGCGTTGGGCAATCTTTGCCCGAGCGCAGAAGCAACGCCACCGTTTTACCAAGTGGTGGTGGCTTGACATGAGGAGTTGAGGCAGGCGTTACCAGACCTCGAAGTGCGCGAAGTACCACCAGCTCACGTTGTCGAGGAGCTTTGCGTGACTTGGATGACTTGGGTGTCGGTTTCGCAGTTTTTAAGCACTGTCAGTCCAGCTCAATACCATGCTACAAAATACGCCTTGGGGTGCTGTCGTTGCTTACTCAATTTTACAGTAGAAAAAGGTATTGCATGAAAGAAAGAACCGGACAGAAACTCATACCGTGGCGCAAATCACGAACATACAGGTATAAGAGTGATCTCACCTTTCTCGGTTAGTGCTATCTGCTTTATCATCGAATGAAGAACATTTTGATACAATAAGGGGTGGAAAATACTCTCCGTGTCAAGTTTTCTAATCACAGTCACTGGCTGATGACGTTCCGTGGTAATTTCCGGCCCTTCGAACGCTCCAGCACTTTGTAGAGTCACATTTCTAGCGACTCCGCGCCGCAGACGAGCGAAGGTAAACAATCAAGATGGCGGAGTGTTCCCCGTGTTGTCCCCGCCATCAGCACGGTGTGACAGGGTGCGTCCGACAACAAATTGGCCAACACGGTTGCCGGGCGGCAGCAACATTTTGCTCGAATGTTGTTGTGGCCGCGATGTGACAGGGTCGCCGGCAACACGATTTCCTCGTGTGGCCGAATAGAGTTGTCCAACTGTTGCTTCGGTGTGACAGGGCCTTAAAGAGTTTTTGTATGATCGTTTTCGCCGTCAATCAACACTTTCCAAATCTCGCTACGATACCCAGGACTCTACAGTCAAGGCCATCGGCGCGCAGGCGCAGTTGCGGCTTCTTCGTTGCGGGTGCTTAGCGGAGGGAGAAACGCGGTCTACGAAAACTCCATTTCAAGGTCCATACGCACATTCGCGTTTGAACGCGTTTGAGTGCGTTGCGGAGTCCTTGCGGCCAGGAGCGGTCGCTTGCGGTGCGACGCGCACCTTCCCGCCCGTAACGCTCGGCAGCGCGACGCAAGCGAGTAGAGACTCGCTCAACTTTCCGAAGCGTTGCGGTGCGTTCGACCAGTCAGAAGCCGAGAGAGAGAGGAGGGTGACGTGTCCGCTCGCGAGGTGTTGGCTCGCGCCACTCGGCCAACTTGGCCCAGTGTTGCTCGGCCGACTCGGCGAGACGTATCCGGTTCTCCGCTCGCAGTGCTTGCTTTTTCGTTTTGGGGAGCGGTAGGGACTGGCTTACCAAGGCTGCGATGTTCAAGTCCGACAAAATGTCGGGGAATTCAGAGGGATTGTCCCAAGATCGAACACTTCGGCGCTGTCGCTGGGCGCCGTCATGTTGCCGTGGAGTTCACTTACTATTAGTGAGCCGCTAGCGACGATAGCGCGTTCTTATTGGCTCTTGACTGCGGTTGACTGAGTGTCAGCGCAACTGTGTGTACAAGCATGGCCCAAGCGCTCTTCGCAACGCAACGCTTCCGCTTGCCGCTACGGAACGCACCGCGCTCAAACGCAGATGTGCGTATGGACCTTTAAGTCTGGTTCACACATTGGCGTCGACCACATTGCGTTGCGTTGCGTCGTGTAGCACCGTGGCTCCCCACTGGCTCCTCGTAGGTGTCGCCAAAGCAACCCTTACGTCGCAAGCCGATGCAGTAGCACTCGGTTGGACTCGGCCCAAGTGTTTGAATCGCCCTTAAGCCGCGAAGGACAAGCTAAGTATCAACGCGCCTCATATCCATTCACCTAAAAGTACAACCCGTGGGGCGAAGAAACGCTCCCCACGAAGTACAACAAGCTGTCTCTTTCCAAGTAAACAAAATCCAAACAAAGAAAACGCCGAGCCCGTCGCATGGTGAGGCAGAACCACTACCGCTTGAGGGAAAATCAACAAGCTTCCACAATGGGCTTCAGCACCATTTTTTCTTGGGGCCCCAAGAAAAAGGGGGGGGGGCGGTAAGCCATGTCACATGGTAAAACTATTCCTTGCAATCTACGGAATTGTATAGGACCAAAATAAACAAAAAAGTTTGCATATTAATGCGTCCCAAACAACACATTCCCTCGACAATTTTATAACATAATAAACGCATACAGTTTTAAAACAAATGTTGCCAGAAACATTCTTAAGTTCGCAGTTCTAATCGCTTATGTAAAAATGCTCCCCGCATGTATTGTGACAACTCTCGGCTTAATTCCTTTAGCCCAGATTCTGCAACAAGGCAGCACAATAGGAACTGAAAATATATTCTGGAATGCCCACCCATATACTTTCAAAACACAAGCAAATATGCAAGGCAAGCAAGCTTGTCTACAATGTTTCGAGTCTTCGAATAAAATCCTGTTCAAAGATCCTATCGACGAAATACACTTCCTTCATGACATTTTATTTTTCCCGATGAATAGTTCGTCTTTTTGTAATTCTCAAAATATGAAGAGAGTGAAAACTTGGCAGCACCAAAATGAGTGTTGGAGCTTCAGAAGCTAGCTAAAATTTAACCCCGGCTTTACCTGGCATCACTAACGTTTTAGGTGACCGTTTTGAAAAGAAACGTTGCTTTTTATATTAGATATTTTTCTTCGATATATTTTTCCTTCGAAACCTCAATTAAAAACCACAGCTAAGAGAATTTAGATAAATAAATATAGCTCTGTCTGTTTTATTTCAGAATTTTAAAACAATTATGTTAGAGTGCTATCTGCTCTCTTTAAAATTGGCTTATACTGATAGGATCAACTACAGTTTCACTTGAAAATATCTATTCATAATAAAAAAGCGACTAGGCGTACCTGTATTAGATGAATTGAGGGTGAATCCTTTATCAAGCTGAATTTTGGAAAGCAAAGGTTGACAAGAAGTGACTGGGGCAAGAATTTCCTTAATGGATTCCGACTCCGAGTCCCGGCACGGGTCAGAGGTGGCTGGTTTCTTCGTCCCACAAATTGGAAAGCCGTGATCGATGTAAGTTTTTCGTTTGAAAGAGTTTTTGATATTCCTTGCTATATTTTATTACGCATGTTGTCCAGCGATGATATAAAAGGAAAAGGAACACGCGAGATCTTCCCAGACGTTGGCGCGGGAAGACACCGATGGAGAAATCCAGAGCCGGCAAAAGAGTGACACTCGATTCAAATTTTCGGAAAGAACAACAACAAATGTACGGTTGCGAGATTGAACTGAGCGGTCTCTGACGCGCCTTTCTCTGGTGTCAAACTCTGAGACACTGAATTATGGCCCGAGGGTCAGTTACGTTGACGACTTGGTGCGAACATGGTTTCGTGCATCGTCCAAACGCAGACGCCCGGACCCTGACTCCCCATCACCCCTCCCTCCCTTACACCCTCCTCCCACCCTAATCAGAGGGTCATGCTCACCGCTGCTCATGGCTTGCTCTTCATTGAATCGTCTTGACACCACGCTATGCTGCAATCAGTGCGGCTTTTGCAAAAGCAATCTGAACCCCCGCGTCCTCAGCACGTGGGGCGCGGAGTTGGAGAGAACACAGGAGAAATCGCCTATTAAAATATAAAGTTGAGCTAGGCTAGCGAAGTTCTGAAGACGGGTACGTTTGGGGTCTTTGCCCCGTGAAGATAGTTATCGTTATTTCCCTTTTCCCTTAGCACGAGTTTTCCCTACCTCTTGACTGATGTCCGCACGGCCTCGGGCACACGCCGCCCCCGACGATATTGAGGGAATATTTCTCCAGACAAGTGGATGCGGATGTAAGAGTACGCAAGAATGGAAGGACCCGAAGGGAAGTTGAGAATTTGTTTTTCGGGCCGTTTCACCAACTTTCTACTCGGGGCTGGAGTCTGCGCTTCACCACCACTGAGCGTTCATTGCGGGGTATTGCGGTGTTCTCTGAAATGGTGCACCCCCCCCCCCCCGCGCCCCCTAGGTTTCGGGGGGGGGGGGGGTTACAGAGGAAAACGTAGGGTTTGGTTCCCCTTTTCCTTCCATTTGTTTCTTCCACGGAATGCGGGACAAGACCTCTCTTTTTTATATCTTGACAGTTACTCTTTATTTTATATTTAAATTGATTTCGGTTGTTTTTCCGCCAGTCACCGAACCAACAATTACCCCGCTTGGCGAGAAGGGGGAGGGGTGGTGGGGCGGCAGCTCGGCTTGGGGGTGGCAACTGCCCCTTTTGCAACACCCTGCCAAAGCCCATGGCTTCAACAGCTGATTTACGCTGGCTTTCCCTTGGTAAACGGCAGACACGGCGGCACTGTGCTTTTGGGTTCTTGGAAAAGGTCGCAAAAGGATGCTCGTCGGGGTTTGTGCTTCACAATCATTGCGCCGCCTCGTTTTGAGTACGTCACAACCCAAGCAGCGAAGATTGGCTGCCTGTCACCCCTTTCTCTTCTGTGTTTTTACTCTCTCCGGCTAGAGTTCCTGTATAGCTACCTACGGTAGCAGAGTTGCGCATTCAGCATCGGCGGGTGGCCCTAGCGCTGGCTTTCCCGCAGCCCTGGATGCTTTGCTCCTCACGTGACTAAACTTGGCGAATAGCGGCGCCGCGCGCGCCGCCGCGCATGGAAAACAGGAGAGGAGGAGAAAGAGGGCGAAAGCAGGGGAACATTCGCCGGGGCGCGAGAGACGTCGGCGGAGCGATCGTAAAGGTGGCTTTGTTGCACAGCGTCGGATGCTTTGCTCCTCACGTGATAGATCTCGGCGAATAGCGGCGTGGCGGCGCGGGAAATCAAATGCGCAACTCTGCTCTAGAGGAACTCTATCTCCGGCCAAACCTCGGCGCCATCTAGGAGAAAGCGCGGACACAACGGGACCGAGTGATTAACAACAGTTTTCTAACCTTGGTGTTGCTTCTGGCTTTTGTAAATGGTTTGAAAGCTTTCTCAGGGATCGCCCGAGGTCCCGAACACAGTCCCTTACTAAGGGCAAAGTTCTCCTCCTTACGTCCTAACATCCGCTACGTTTTAATATATTTGTAAATTACAATTGCGACTAGTGTAGGCAATTCAGAGGTGCTTCAATTCGCTGACGATGTTAATATTTATCATAGCATTAGCCCTACTGCATACTGTGAGCTATTGTAACGTGACATTGATGCCATTCGTCCGGTGTAATGCAACTATGATATCTTTAAATACCGTAAAAACTACAGTTGTTTATTTTTCGTGCAAGACTTATATAATTCTTCCCTCTTATACATTAGATGGCTCTGACATATTAAGGTCTTTAGTTGTGCGTGACGTGAGAGTTTTGATTGATTCATGCCTGAAGTCGGTGCTCATATTAGTACAATTATTATTGATTTGTTTCGTTTGCTGGGCGTAATATCACGTATTACTCAACACTTCCACAGCTATTCGTGTATACTTAATATTCTTCGCTCACTAGATTTGTCAAAGTTAGAATTTTCTTCAGCTGTATGGAATTTTATAGGCTTAAATCAAACCCACCGTTTGTAATATGTGTCACGATCGCTTGTTCGAACTGTTTATGATCCGCACATCGGACGTAAACTTTATTTTAATTATGTGAGCCTTTCGAAAACTCTTTGTCTCTCCTCGTTCTGAAAGAACATTGATTCGTGGTTTAGTGTTACTACACAAAGTACTCAACGCTCTTATTGACTCCCCTTTGTTACTTTGGAAGATTTTGTTTCATGTTCCCCGACGTCGAAATAGGTACAAGGTAATTTTTTTACCTACGATCCTCAATCTCTGAAACTTCCTTGATTCCAAAGCAAATTCGCTATGATAACTCAGATAACGCTTATATCGATTATTTTACTTCCTTTTGAAATGTTTAGGAAACGTGTACGACCAATGATTGCTTAATAGGTCGCGACAATATTTGTATATTTTTTTATTGTTATGGACTACGTGTACGTGTAACCCTATCTAGGCCTTTAAGTTGTTTGGGAGCACCGTAAATAAATAAATCTAATCTTTCCTGAGAGGAACGGTTGGCTCCACCTTGGCGCGCCAACGAACGAACCCACATCATTTCAGGCAATCGTCAACTGCTCCGGTCTCTTCGTGCAATTCATCCGCGAGACGTGGACCAGACAGGCCGTCCGAACAGGCCTTTTAAGCGTTTTACAAAATAAAGCCTGTTCTCTCTCGTACCCACCAAGGCTAAAGAGAAATATGCTAAGACGTAGAGTGTCAACTTACAAAAAAGCGGCATATTGAGCATCCCACTCTGTAAAAGTACTGTTTAGCCGTAAATGGGAACACGACCCTTTAAACTCTAAAATAAGCCCGTGGGTCTGCTTTCCCGCACAACACTCGGAGAGCCAATCATCGCAACTTACGGAGCGCAGCTCAGCGAATGGGACAGAAATGCCGAAACATTACTGTTCTAGACCAACATAACCGTAGTCTGAGTTGTGACAACATGCAATCGCACAGCGTGACGTTTTACATTGCTTAATGCAAAACGTCACGCTCCAACAAGTTATTTGCTTCCAAAATACAACTTTTATAGCAGAGCTTGACTGATGAGGCAGGCTTCGCGGACCTCAAAGGATCCAGCGGATCGCTCATTCGCCGAACCACTGGCCTAGGAGTTCATATAATTCGAAACAAAATACAAGAAATCCATCTGACCAACGCTTGTTATCCCGAGCATCCGACAAACCTTTGCGTTTATGTGACGTCACGCAGCAGCTACGGATGCTACAGCCATTGACACTGGTGAAATTCGAGGTGCAGTTGTCGTACATACGCTCATGAAAGGTTTAGTTACCATAACGGGAGATCGATATATCAAAATAAAATTGTCGTTTGTCTAAATGAAGACTCCCTCGACGTAGCGAGCGCTAAAACTTAAGTACTTCCCGTTTCGACCGGACAATCCGTTTAACTAGTTTATGCCGTCGTCGCACCGCTGCCAGCTTACAGCTGGTATTATGGGGATATAGTAATTGACTGCTTAAGAAGAGCAGGTGGCGAGTAGCGAACATCTTGTTATCGATTTGCAACTAACGACTTGCGAGATTATCCAATAAGAGCGCCAAAGAACAAATCACTGAAAAAGATTGAACATATGAAATCGCGTCCTGCGTTTTTTAGACTCTCGGTGTCTATACGGCGAGCAAGTGTTCTAAAACTTGTCTTTGGCGCATTGGAATGCAAAAGAAGGGCCGGCCAATGAAAGGGCTACACAGAGAACGCCCAGGGGGTGTGTGTGTGTAGGCGTTGTAACTCGAGATTGAGGGGGAAGGAAAGGGCCAATGTGGTGTACACGCTACAAGGCGCATTTGTCACTGGCTCGAACGTCCAAGGGAATAAGCGATGACAAGGCAGGCAAGCTTGGGCCGTCATTGGTTGGGGTCGGAGTGAAACAAACGCACGAGGGCGCGTGGGTGGGGGGGGGGGGGGCTGCTACACAAACGCCCGGTGCGCGCAAGTAGCAGACGAACTAGCGCGCCGTTTACATATAGTGAGACATGAGGTATGGATCGTGAGACCGCCACTGCTCCCATTCGTGTAACTCGGTTGGTTAATGGTTACATTGTACAGGAAAGAGGATCGAAAGGGCGAAATTAAGCGGAAATGGTCAAAACAAACTCTAGGATCTTTTTGTGTTTGTTTATTGTCAGGTTTATGTCGCAAAGTAGAACTATTCCTGTCATGTGATTGGCTGTCATTAGCTGCTGAACTCTGAAATCGGCATAGTGCAGTCGCTACTCAAAGTTTGTTCTTTTCATTTCGACCGCCACGCAGCGCCAGGTTTCGCTGCACGCGTGGATAGACGATAGTTTCTCATTCCTCTCGTTCGCGTCTTCTCTACTGGGTGGCGTCACCTTCCTTACACTTACATAGAGATGACTGCCGTAACTGCCCCGAGCTCGCTTTTGTCGTAAAGCCCATCACTCGGTAGTGATCGCGTCGGAAGCAAGGGTGACAGTCGCACTGGAAAATCGCATTCTCCGACATGGCTCCTGTACGCGCATAATCGGTGATCTTGTCAGTTGTTCTGCACTCTTCGTTTCCCTGGGGACGCAGAAAGCCAATTGGCACAAGCTGCATCGACCTTGCCGGGTGGCAGTGTCTACTGGCAAAGCCAATCTACACTAAGTATTCCATCGAGGCTTTTCCCATAGCCCCAACTTTCTTTGGAAAGGAATCGAAGCGAGTATATGCACCAGGATTTCCCATGAACGCATCTATTTACGGAGATACATAACGTAAATCCTATTCTTGAACATAGCGCTTATATCGCGATGGTGAGAAAAAAAATGATAAATAAAAAGAGAAGCAAGAGAGGTAAATATATAATGTTAATATCAAGTTGAACATCTTGTCATAAGCTTGACTTTCGTCCAGTCATTCAGTACATTCGCGCTACTCTTTTGGACAGGTGTCGAAGGCATAATAAGTTGTTTACTTATTTTGCTTATTTTGTTTCGTTATTAAAATTACCTTTTTTAGAAATGCCTATTGTTATGGCATGCTCTATTCTCGTCAGAATAAAATTAAAACAAAAAAACCACGCAGAGTTCATAAATTATATCAATAAATAAAAAAGATAGATAGACACCTAGTGAAAACGAGGTGCTAGTGTACAAAAAAGGAGAGACCAATCTCGTCTTGGTCCGAAAAGCGTGAGCTAATATTTGACCTAGAGGATAAAATGTTAGCAAACTTCGCATAAACCTATGCGTGCGTCGTCTAAAATAGAGAGGTGTTATAAATACGTTCGTTCTTTCAAACCAATTTTACTCTTGCCCGGAAGGATCACAAAGCTACTTCGGTTCGAAAATTCTATCATATTGCCAATTTAATTAACTGGTTAAAGCATTTTCTTGGAAATGTATCGCCCCAAACGCGGCTTATATTAAAAGGGCAAAGCTTTAAGGTATAATTTTAGACATAGCAAGACAAGACTATCACAAAATATTTGACATCATTCATACAATCGTTTTTAATAAGAGCTTAAACAGTAATTTTTCTTTGGCGTGCTGTCGCGAACAATGTGAGATTAAATATTCCTTAATGCTTTTTGGCGTACCTGCCAGTTTTTGAGAGAGCTACATACGGCCCGAATTCGGATTGGAATGCGAAGTTGAGGTCGCATACTTCGGACTATTTGACAAATTGAAAAGTAATGGAGCTTGTAGCAACCGCTGGCGAAGAACGAGACCGAATCGGCCGTTTCGGGTTATATTATTTGCGATAGTAAAAGCCCTCATAGTTCTATTAATTTATCGCACTGTCCAACATAGATATCTTCTGAACCCAACGTTCTTACATAAACGGCCTCGCAACATGTTGGAGATTGCAACAGCCAAATTGAGTGGTTTAACTGATTCGTAGTATAACAGTTAACCAAAAGTTACAGCGGCTAATAGGCGTGCGATTGCAAGAGGATGCCCTCTTTTTTTCACAGAGAGGAGGGGCAACGGAAGAAGAGGAACGTTAGTATCTCTCATGTTAATTTTCAGAATTTCTCTGCCGCAGTCAGCGCCAAAAAAGGAGCCTCTTTCGGGTGGGAAATTGCGTCGGAATCTCATTAGGCAAAGTTAATCTGAAACTCCCTCGAGGCTTTGCCTGCTGCGCTCGCCGCCTCACAAAATGGGGCAACTTTGCCAGGATAGCCTAACGTCGCTCCGAAGGGCCATCAAGGCCACGCACGGGGAAGCAGAAAGCTGAAGGAACGACCCACTGCCGAAAATGCAATCCGCGTGTAAATTTAATCGAACGTATACGTAGGAATACGCAGCACGATACAATGGTGTGCACTGCTATATAGGCACCGACAGCGTAAAACACATGACGTGGCGAATCCAGAGAATCTCGTTCCGCAGCCAGTAATGTTACGACATTCTTTGATATAAGAACACCGAAAAGGGATCGCGAAGCCGACGGCGTGAGCATAATGAGCAGCGCCCTTGCGTTTTTTAGGGAGTTTTTTTTTTAAACGTTTCACTCCCTCCGCATAATATGCTTTCCGCATCAATGACGCCGCTAGTGCGCATGCGCGCCGCGAGACTTGTCTTCAGGGGAGCTTGTGGCGAGTTACGGAAAGCGTTGTGGGACGCCGCACACCGTCTACCAGCACTCTATTTGTTGCACCTCCAAGCGCCTTTTGAAAGGGTCTTCCTCTAGTACTGCTGCACAGTGCATCTCCTGGAACGAGTAGGCAGATCTTGTCGTTATGGCATTCCAGTCGTTATGGCATCAGCCTAACCGTTCCAGGAGATGCACTGCTGCACGAGTGCATCTCCTGGAACGGTTAGGCAGATCTTGTCGATCTCGTCATCTTGTCGTTATGTTTTATGTTCCAGCTTCTTGCTTCGTGATTCATTCTCCGGCGTTGTTAACAGTCACTGCAGCGATATCATTGGCTGTGGAGAGATAAAAAGATGCTTCGCCACGTCTTGCGTTTCCTGAGCTGTGAATGGCTATTGGTATAATCATAGTTCCGACAGGGTTTTCCGCCGAGCATCTATCTTCTGTAGATTGTGGTGACCGGCTTTCCGAGTGCTCTGCTTAGCAGTTAGCGGTCGATAGACGCTAACGCGTGAGTCGAGTGATCACTGGTAGGCGATGGCAAGCAGACCCGAATAACCTCGCGGGAACTCGAAAACAAATGAAACTCACACACCTAGCGAATGACAAATAGCTCAAGAGCCGCAGCCTCAGCAGCACTAGCGCGTGACCTCGAGCCACGAATACACTGTTTTGCAATTAGAAGCTCCACTCGATCAGGCGTCTGAAAATACTCAGCACGACATTTCAGATGCTCAGTTTCACTTGACCAATTATATATTTTTCGACCAAAATACAGATTGCAACTCCATCTTTCGTCACGCTTCCTCCAACGATTGTAATAATTATCACGCCGCCCTTTCTGCGAGGAAGTTGATGCGCAGGGTTAGTTTAGAGCCCACAAAGAGCGTCTATGCTCCGTATAGACGCAGTTGACAGAGACAGGAAGGTGGAGGCTACATGCTCGTCGGACAAACCAACAAATGGTCCGGCACTACGAGATCACGCTCTCCCTGAGCACTCACGCGAAGGGCTCTAATGGCGTTAGGCAACAAAGGGAAGGCGATTGATTGGTCCGCAAGCTTATAGCTTATAACACCCATTCGCTTACATATTTAACAGAGAGGAGCTCCTTCAAAATGGAACGGGCGCAGATTATAAACCTCTTTAGTTCACGCAGCTGTATTTAACCTACATGGTTGAAATTATATACACGTGTATAAATTAAATATATATGTTTTTGTGTGCGCCGTGTGTGTGTAAAATAGGTTTATTTATATAAATATGGTATCGCCGCACCGCTTGGGCAAAGTTTCAAGGGCGTGGGAACGAATCAGGCTGCCAGGTGGAAGTCTTTTTCTAGCCCCCTCGTCACAATTGTACCTTTTGTGTCGAAATGAAGAAAAAGAAACCCTCAGGACCGTACACCTGAAACACTCGCTTAGCGGCGCGGCAGGCACACAACAGTGCAATACCTGCGGCCAACCCTGGGACGGTCCCGAGGTAGCAGCCAGAGCTCGAGCAACACTAGAAACACTTCCAGACACACTTGAGCGCGGAAGCTGGGAGGTGTAATCGCTACTATACTTCGTCTCACCCTAGCATGGACTAACCGCGAAGGCTGCTGCTGGCACGAGCGGCCAGCCTTGACTGCCTTGACTAGAGCACTTGCTGCACGAGCGCTCGTGCAGCCGCCGCGGCTTCATTCAAAGCGACTAGCTCGCGCTTTAGCACGCGCGGCTAACAATAGTCCATACTAAGGTAAGACGAAGTGCCTTGCAGGGACCGAAGTAATCCTGTGGCAGCTCCAGGTTCGTCAAAGATGTCCTGAGAAAGGAGTGGTGAGCCAAGAAGACCTATGACAACTTTTTAGTACAAAATAAAATGATAATTCCTGTCTTTTCTTTTCGTCTCTCACGGTCAGCCTAGTGGCGAATGAAGTATACGTGCATCAGCACTTCACTCCGTTAGGCGGTCGTAATCTGCAACGCACGATTACACCATAAATAGCAGATGCAATATCGGGCACCAAACACAGGGTATTTCCGGCCCTGTCACGCACGGTAAGCCTTCAAACAACGCTGAACGCCATATTGATAAACACGCTCGAGACACAGGAAGCCAGATCGTAGTTGGTTAGCAACGGCACGTGCTAAGCAACCACGAACACTGGAAGATCGCGGTCTCCTTCGGGGCTTCGCACGCAATTGTTTAGAGAGTCACGTCCACGCCGATGCTCGAGTGAATACAGAAACGCTACTTCACGAGACCCGGATGAGCTAGAGGCAGTGAATATGACAACGTTGCGAACACAATGGAGCGATTGCACGGAGAAACAAACCTCTTTTTTATGTAGAAAGGCAAGTTGCAAAACGCTTTAAATAAACATCCTATAAAAAAAAATTATCGTGTTTTTTTTTTTTTTTTTTACGGAAAGGTTAGAGGGATTTACTTGATATTGGGATGCAGCGCTTCCACTTAAACTCGAAAAAAATAATCAATTCTGCCGAGCTGCACCGTCAGAATGTATGCACGTCCTAGCATTGCCGGGAGAACACTGCAGAGAATATGAACAACTGGAGAGCCTTTGTTCGCTCGAACAATAGCACTCTAGAAAGTTGATTTCTGGATGAAACAGCGACCATATAAATTTTATAATGTTTGCGAAGAATGCATTTTTAAATTAAGTCCCGCACATATCTTCCTCATATTTGGCAGTCTTTTGACGCAGAACGTGCTTTATGGGTCGTTTTCAATGAAAAAATCGACACGAAAGACCGTCAGAAAGGGTTGTCAGATGCGAGCGTTATACACTTCAGTTTCATCGCTAAATTTAGCGTGGATAGTTACGTCGTGACTGGACGTCATGTGACACCATACCAATCCAGCTTTTCACATTAAATTTTGCGGGAAAAACACTGTGGGAGTGCATAGGGAGGGACGGGAAGGAGAGAAAGAAGAGGAAACGGAGGAAGAGAGTTTGTGGGTGCTAGATAGAGAGGGGAACAGGGGCACGAAGGAGAGGTGAGGGGACAGATTGAAAAGGGAACAGAGAGACCGAAACAGTATTTAGTGTGGTGTGTGATGGACCCATATTGTGCTTCCTGGGCTTTGTCAGAATGATAAAGTTTCTGTGTTTATTCTTTCTCGATCCCGACGTAAGCTGCAACTGTTCAGGGGCAGCCGGCGCCACCGGTTCAAACTTGCACCGAATACACCTCTTTTTCTTCTTCGAAACCCACCAAGTAACGTTGTGGCATCGCTATCTGGTCACAAAGCGTGTGACTGGAACCGGCTCCCCGCACAACGTTGACGCAGCCGTTGGGTAGAGTAGATGCTCAGATTGCGTGCCCAAACAACAGCTTACTCGGATGATTGGCGCAGTGGCTACTAGATGGCGTGGCCTTTTATAAAAAGGGTGTATTGAGGGATAAGGAAAGGGAAGGTGTTGGTAAACACTTACGCTACCCTTAAGCTGAAACACTGCACCAGCCGAGGTGCGACATCGGAGCCGCTCACGATGTTCCATTTCGTAGCAGATGGACTGAATGAACGGTAAAGGTGCGAGCGCATACTATGGAGTCCACATAGGCGTTTCGTGCTAAACCGAATAACACGCCGGACGAAAATTCTATGGCGTTTTGGAACCAATAAGGCTGTATTAGGTAGACGGTATATTGTGAACCTGTTAACGAATTAGTAAAACATATAAAATAGCGCAAAAAAGACAAGGACAAGAAGTATGCAGGACAGGATGGAACAACATATAAAATAGCGCCTGTCCTGTATACTTCTTGTCCTTGTCTTTTGTGCTCTATTTTATATGTTTTACTAAGATGAACCAACTAGCCCAACAACGTACTCTACTGTTAACGAATTTCGCTGAACACAAACTGTGAACTGGCTTGTGGTCATTGAATAACACTTCAAAAATCGCGCGCCTTGGTTTGAAATCCAGAGAACGACGAAACCGCATGTGTATGCATGAGACGTTCATAGTCGTTGGTGGGGCTGCGTGAACGCCTTATGAAATGTTATTGGAGAGAAACTAACAGCGCATTGAGGTCACTGTAGAATACTTCCGAAATCGCGCACTCAATTTTCAAGCGTGTAGCTCAATCTAATTTCATGGCGGTTGGTTCTCCGGCTTAACACCAACCTAGCTTTACTTTTTTATCTCCAGAGACCATTTATGGCGTAAATAAAGAAAACGTTTTGTTTTTAGTTAAAAAAAATTCAATAACAACTCACTCTCCATATCGTTCACAATATTACTACGGCTGCACTTGACAACCTTCCCTCACTCTCATTATAGACACCAGAGGTGGCCAACCTACGGCTCGCGAGTCGCATTCGGCTCGCGGCTCCCTCTCCTCCCCCCTCCCCCGCCTCCCTCCCGGTCACACGAACACTTCCCCGAAAAGAGACAAAGAACGTGTTTTAAATCAAAAGACATGTCGCGGTTTGGTAGTCTTGTGCTACTGCTACCTTACGTACAGTTGGACTGCTTTTGACTCGGATAGATTGAAAGAAGTTCGAGTTTCGTGTATTGCTCTGAACAAAAGTTTGCACCCCCCCCCCCCCAAACCCGCGGCTCTTGGAAGTTTCGTGGTTTTCTTTGCGGCTCTTAGGCTGGGTCAGCCTGGCCACCCCTGATATATACAGTGCAGCCTGTCCCCATGGGGAGGAGCGGTTCCGTAGATATCTTGGAAGGCGGGCCCTTTTTGAAATTTGCAAGCTGAAATGGCGTGCTACGTCACTGCTCCAACTCGGACCTAGCATGGGTCTTAAATCAGCAACGGCTGTCATTTACGCAGATAAGCGAATTCGAAACTAACGGTACGCAAAGAGCGGGTCAAAATTGAGTCCGCCGAAAACAGTGGCCGGGATGGTCTAACCATCTCGCCAACAATCTACGCTTGGCTGGCGGAGCAGAAAATATATTGTTTAATGTTCTGGGACAGAACTAAAAGCTAGGCACCATTCAGTTGAAAAGTGTTTTAGCGGTAAAGAGTAATTGAAAGGAAATGAGTGATATATCTTAACAAAATGTACTGGATCGATTCAGAACTAAAAACAGCAACACAATAAAGCTGCAAGAACGCTCAACAACGTAACCTTACCTTGTCAAAGACACAATCTCGGCCTTGCAGTGTTCACCATAGACGACACCAAGTGAAATTTTCAATAATATTTGTTTTTTTCAGACATCGAGATACATTTCTTTTTAATTCTAACGCGTCCACGCGACACGTTTTGTTTAGAAGTGATGTTTCATGTATGAGGTTGTCCAAAGGATTCCTGAAACTCAAAACCTATTCGCAACTCCAACGCCCTATAGGTGGCGGGGCGGTAGTTCCAAGATGGCGGAAGAGACGAAGATAGATTCTCCAGAATTTCCCGCGCGCCTGCTCGCTGACGCTGGTCAGTGCGCTAAAAATGATTAATTGGTCTACAAACGCGAAGTGGTTAGGAAAGGATCATATTACAGGTGACGGAGATGTTGATGCGCGTTAGGAAAGCGAGCATGCTGATATTTAAAAGTTGTGGAAACCTCTACTTGCAAAGCTTAGTGGTGGGCGAGCGCGTTTTAGGGACGGCCACGTCACTGTTTATGGCAGAATATTCTAGAGCGGCATGAAGATATCATGTTCGCGCTTTGCCTGTCCATTAGTGCTCTAAAAAGTAAGCCGCGCACGGTGACCGTTAAGCTTCGGAAGAGCAGCGTTCACTGTATTGATGTCTTCGTGTCACAGGCTCACAACTCGCTGCTCGCCGTTTCGGTTTTAGTGTATTTCAACACGTGATCAAACTGCTCTATGGTTATTGATAGGAAGTTTGTTAGCGCAGGATACCCTGCAGTGTAGCGTTATAACCGGAAGCTCGCGCTGCGCCTTTGAAGCACAGTTTTCAGCGCGCGCCATGTGCGTTGCAGTGCTCACGGCAGCCTGCGGTAACGCTATGCTAAAACTGCCTTTTACCATAATCGGCGTGTTTAGGGGTTTTAGTTATTGCTCTATCAGAAATAAATACTTTAATATACCGTGCATTTTTTTGTACCGTGTTATTTGCAACGTTGCTGCCCCTCTCGCTAAAACTGCCCGTTGTAAGCTCTCGTCACGAACGGCTGGCTAACACAAACGCGCTTAACATACTTCTGGCAATTTTTTAATTTACTTTGTAATTACCTGAAAGCAAGTACACGTATTCTATATTTTAAAAGTGCTTGGAATAAATGGTAATTTTCTTTGGAACGGCCGTACAACACGAACCCTTTCCCGATGTGTATTGCTCGACATATCGTTGCGCGACCAGTTTTCTCCTACTTAGTGCGAAGAATAGACTTTTTCGTGGACCGTACGCTAGGGTTCTACACTGCTAGCGGAAGCGTTTGCCGTCACGTTGAGCACAGAGAGCTGGCGGCCATGCACCGGTTCAAAAATCCGCAGCGTATGCGATATACGAAACGTCCCTAATGAAATTATGCATCCCGGTTCTTCGTGCAACGCTGTTGCAAGGCGGAGCACAGTAATTCCTATTTCAACGCGCTCACTTTTTACAGCGAAGTTGTATACCTCTACCAGCCAAGGAAATTTTCGTGCCGTTGGCGTTGTAAGCAAAAACTCCCGGCGAACAATTGAAAGCAAAACAGCCATATCTCCTTTGAAATCAGGCATACAGCATACAGCTCAGTACCCGTTGCAATTAAGAAAACCACAAGACAAGCATCAAAACCACATGATGGATGATAAGGCGCGTGTGAACAATGGGAACACACTCCCAAGCGTTCCGGTAAAGATTATGTTTGCAGCTGCTTCGAAAGGGGTTGACGTCATTCGAAGTCCTCGAGTGAAGTGCAAACCGCATAACGGATGATAAGGGCGCTTGCGAACAATGCGAAGCACGTTCCTTCTCCCCGCGTGTGTTTCCCAGTAAAGATTACGGTTGCGTAAGCTACTCCGAGTGGAAAAGTACCCAACAGCATAGAAATCACGTAGTGACGTCACCACGCTTTCATATATAAAAGGGTGTGGTTAAGTACATTTCACTTGTCACTGGTTACACTCTTTGTAGAGCCACGTGTGGGAATTTTCAAGTGACGTCACAATGTGTAATCGTTGTGGGTGTCGTTTACAGCTTCGCTGTCCAACCACCTTCACAGCGTGGATTGGAGCCGCAGTTTGTTTCATTGAAATGGCTTCACGAATGAAGGCCCACAGCCCTTGCCACGTTTCCGCGCCGCCGCCGCCGCTGCCGTCCCCGTTCCTCTGGTTCTCCGTTTGTCCGCGAGAGGGCGAGCGGCGGGCTGGAGTTGCGATACACGCGGCGCGGCTCTGTTTACCAACACGGCCGGAAGGCCGCGCATGCGCAAAAGCTATGCGGGCAAAAGCGGCCGGGTTCTCCGTGTTTTCGCCATTGCGTTGAGTGGCGTGCGCTCGTTGTTGACGTTATAGAGACGCTTCTAGCTTTATTTCTGCGTCGTATCTCTTCTCAACGCATGTCGTATGTTGTGCCCGACTATCTGAGCTCGCTACCCGAGCCTGAATGGCAGCGGTATCGAGACAAACTGCGCGTGGACGGCGTTGTCTCAGACGATCCGTATGCCGTAAATAAGGTCTGCTGGATTTCGGACGTGAGGTTTCTGCTACCGACGTCGATGGCTCACGTCGTCGGTTATTTCGTTTTCTCGCCAAGCCAGTTTACGGTCGACACGGTGCAGGCGTACAGGTCTCTCGAGGCCTACAATTACTTCGAGCCACTTTCCACGCTGCTGGCGGGATCAGCACAGTGGATCAGCAGACTGTGAGTCCGCAGAAGTGTATTTATTTATTGATGAAATACATACAGCATCCTTCAAGTCAAGGTATGATATTTGTCTTACTTTCCTGATCACAAGTCACGACAAGCGGTAACGCTTTTCCCGTTCTGCCGCCGGTCTTCTTTTAGTTGGTAGCACGGGCGTAGCAAGCAGTGTTGTAGGCGTTAACTAAAAAAATTAAGGAAATACGTTACTCGTTACTTGCAAATGAAAAGAACGCGTCATCGACCTGCGTTACCTGAAAACAAAAGGAAAGCGTTACCGTTAAAAAGCAACGCATGTTACTTTTGCATTACTTTTTATTTATAAATTAACAGTAACAGTGTTTTTTTGTTTTCTTTTTGCGAAAGCGTTGTTTTTCTTTTTACACTGGGACCACCGGCGTAGGGGTTGAGTGAGGTTTTTCCAAAGTGGGACTCTTCGCACGGGGAGAAGACAAGCAAAATGTTGAAGGTAGGTGGATTGTAGTGCAATAATTAATGACTTGGTGCCTATACTTGGTTTCAACCTAAGTCGAGACGCAGCCGAAGCTACGAGCTTATGGGGCCAATCACGCAGCGTTAAAAGAGCGAGTCACTGGGTCTTCCCTTTTTATGATTGGTTCAGCAATGGTAGAACACATACTACAGAAACATGACGGACACCATGATGGTGTTATTTTTTACGCTGTCAATTGGTCCCATCAGCTCGTAGCGCCGGCAGCGTCTGGGCTGAAAGTAAGACAAAGTATGAAAGCACTAAAAACAATTACTGTTTTCAGGTCTTTGGAAGAATATGTAACGAGTAACGTAACTACTAGTACGCTTTATTCGAAATAAGTAGCGTAAGTACGTTCCCCGTTACTGTCTTGAAGAAGTAACGAGTACGTTATTACATTACACAAAAAAGTAACGCGTTACCGGCAACACTGGTAGCGAGCTACCGACAAGCGCTTGGCCGGTGCTTTGTGCGCGAACACCGTAGGAACAAAATCACGGTGGTCTCGATCAGACGACGGTTTCATTGCACACATAAGCAAGCCTCGGAACGGAGATTGAAGTGTAAGCCGCACTTGCCTTCAAGAATGTACTTCCCGCACAAACGGTCGTCCACGCGAGACGACCATTAGTTTCGATCCACGGATATGATCCACCTTCTGCGCCTTTTAGAGTCAGCCGGAAACTTGTGGAAACTCACTCCGCTACTTTTGCTGCACCTTTTGGTGCTATTAACGGCTGCACAGCTTTGCGGCATGCTGAAATGCTATGACGCGCATGCGAAACGCGCGCCCTTTTGCCCACACCACCCGGCTCCGGCGCAATCGCAGAGCCGCCGCAGCTCCGTGACGTCAAGCCCACGTGTCGGTCTATAAACCAATGCGCAGAGCAAGTTGGTCTTTCAAGATAGTGGCGATGATGTCAAACGCTGCCGAGTTCTGATTGGCTTTGATTGGAAAGGTAGTGGGTAGACCTCACTGTTAGATGCCTTGAGGTCTACCCGCTATTTTTTTTCAATCAACCAATAAGAGTTCGGAGTTCTGCGATGATCGCAACCCCTGTACGAAAAGCAGACGAACTCGCGATCCGCATTGAGCATTGTAAGATATATTTTTATGTGGTTTGTTCAACAAGCCACAAATGAAAAAGACTTTGCTTCCTAGGCAGTCAAACTTCGTCTCTTTTTTTATCTGCTCTCATTATCACTTCTAGCACGACGTTTGTCAAAGCGTTCCGAGCGAGTGTTCCTTAATGTTCTACATATAAAAAAAGAAGACAGTGCTCATTAGTCGGAAACCTGCGGGTGACTGAATCGCGTCATTATCGTGCGCTTCTCTATGTTCCCTTTCTGATATGTGTTCCAAGGTCTTTTCGCAGTTCAGCTGTTTAAAAGGAAGGAGCTGTTGAAAGAACTTGAAAACGGCATCGATGGTGGAATTGGAAATACTATTGGGCGTAATGAGGCAGAAAAAGGATATAAGGTCGAAGTAAAAACAAAATAAGAACTCAAAGGGAATAAGAATAACATGACGAAAATAATCCTGGACAAGGGGAACAAGAGGGACAAAGGACAAACACAAATCTCCAAACACAGCTAAGAAAAAAAAAGAATAACATGTTTGAACACGGTAGGCAGAACTAGAAGTCGCATTCATCATAATTTGCTATTTACGGAACTTTAATCTGCGTGAATGACAACTGTCATGCAGTTTCTGTGGGAAAATAGTATAAATTGTTGCCGGGTTTCATATTGGGTGACTATAGTGACGCCAAAATTAATCAAATACTTTGCATCGTTACGTATTAAAATTACCTTTTCACATAAAACAAAACGGAAGATGAGTACATATTTACTGTTTGAGCGCCAGGAAACTAAATACAATTATTGGTTTATCGCAGAAGATAAGCAGCAGCATTAAAACTAAAATAAGTTTAAATAGACAACTTCTCAAAAGGAAAAACTATATCATCGACATCCTCACATATAACCGGAGCTGTAACACGTTGTACCACAAGTTTCCATAGTTTTCTAAATATTCTAATTGTCAATTTATTGCATTAAGAGAATACAGTATATTTTTAACGTTCTTCACTCAATTCGAGAACCTTTCATATTACTTAATCGCTTGAAACTTGGTATGGCTGACTGAAACTCTGCTCATTTAAATTGCAATTTAATATTCGGTAGGCCTTTAATAAGAATGAAAGTCTCCAAAAGAAGCCCCAGCTCAGGAAATTTCTATTCTCATAAAGGGTGTTTCCAGATGTTTTATTAAATCCAAAACGTTTACAGCGTGCCAAAAGCTACAAACTTACACATTTCTCATATATAGCAAGATTACGCAAACAGTCCCCAATGCCTAACACGCACTCGGGTTAAAAAAAATTTATACATAATTATCCTAAACAAACAGGAAATATTATTTTGGGGGGGTCCGGAAGAGGACCGAGTCCGACAGCACTCTTAGCCAATAACAGGTTGTCCTGGCTTGACGTGAACAAAAACTTTTTAAAACGGCACACCTTCTGTTATTAGAAATCAAAGCTAGCTAATCGAGTGCACACTAATTCGGAAGAATTAATCTATTTTTTAAAATACAAATAGTCAATCACTTGAAAATGCAGATTCTCGCAATTCTTACGTTACCACTGAAAGAAACATTAAAAAGCTTTTTTTTAAATATAATTTTTAAAAAATTAAAAAAAGAACATTACACTTGTTACCTTCCCCGTAGACGCGACATTCTCTTTTCAACACGACCGTGCGTGCAAAGAGCCTCCTGTGCTCGGAGTTGCCGTGCATTACGTGCGTGTTCACCGTGTATAGCGAGCACGACCTACTGAGCCCAAAACAACGGCGCCGGCGGATGCAACCCGAGACACCGGGAAGGAGAGCCGAGCGGTGCAGTCACGGAGGAGCACGGGACGCCTGGGATCGAGTCACTGACAGCAAAGTGTTGCCAGGTCTACTGACTTCTCAATAGATCTACTGATTTTACACGCTGTCTACTGATTCCCTGATGAAAAAAAAAAAAGATCTACTGATTTTTTTTATTATATTGAAAAACCATTTTAAGGGCATAGCAATACGCAATTTGAAGTGCTCGTCTCATGTTAGCCAGCAAAACGTATGTAAAATGATTAGAGACGAAACTATACATATGCATCTACGCATCCCACGATTCATTCAGCTATCCACCCCGAAACAGAACACAGCCAACGCAGCCGCGTACGCACGCATTTGCGAAACCGATACGTCATTGGTTTCGCCTGGTTTCGTCTACGTATGATAATGAGCGGTGACTCTTCTGATAGCGGCAACCGCACCTCTCCGGACCCCTCCACAAAGAAAAAGTATATACAAAAGTATAATACAGCGTGGGAAAGTACTAAGGGTAATCATTTCGCTCTCTGCAGGAGATATCATCTGCACTTAACCGCTAGAAAATGCGAATTAGAAAAAAAAAAGGCACGGAGCAAGCAAGAAACGCAACTAATTTCTATATGTGTTTATTAGTATATTAGTTTTTATGTTATATTAAGTATTAAGAGCGGTAAGGAATAAAAACATATTATTCTTTTAGTACCTACTCATTGTTTCAGTGGCCTGCAGATATGTAAATGGTCCATCTACGGACTTCGGTTTTTTTCATCTGGCAACACTACGGACTGGGCACGGTCGCAGACCGGTAAAGACGCGTCTCGTAACAGCATCCGATTGAAGCCTAAGCATTTAAATAAATATATCCTTGCATTACACCAAATTAACCGGTACATCACACAAGTGAAAAGTGTTTTTAGTTTTTTCTGCGCTATGCTGAAGTCATGCGGGACATTGAACACATTTGTTTAACTGCAGAACTCTTACGTCTTACGCTTATTGGCATTCCGTATTGTTTGGTTCCCAAGCTATTTCTAACCCCAACGAGATCTGGCACACCGCGTTCCCCGGCAAGTAACCTCTTATTTCAACAAAGGTGGTCTGCCTCCGATCACTGCTCAAACCTAAAGAAAAGTAAAAAAAAATAAAAATAGAAAGACATGAATTATTTGTTAGAACAAGCGTGCACAGAAGCCTACGCGCAGGTAATCCCGGGAGTTCCGAAGTATGGAGCCAGACTCAAAAACCAGAACACTGAAAGCACACCAGTCTATACCCTGATAGGCGGGAAAATAAAATAACCAAAAGGCGAAACAAAACATAATTGAGATGGAAATAATTGTTGAGTGTTTGTGTCGTCTTGTTCGTTATTTTGTTTCTATGTGTCTCGAGGTTTGGATTATAAGATTCCCTCACCAGCTCGCCTGTATACCTTTCTATCTTGCAAAGCACCGAAAGTCGTTTGCTTGGCACAAATGTTTACACAAACAGCGCGAGTTTCTTTATTTTTTTTTTAATTTTTGTGTGATAGTGATCACGTGCAAGACTGTAAATGCTGCAATTTCAGCTAAGCGTTGAAATTGGGCCGGTCTATCAAGAACGCTAATAGAAGAAATCAATGTCGGTGGCATATTCTTGCTCCAAACTTTGTGTTCCCACATGAGGGGCGTGTTTACGAGATGTCATTATGCCTCACTCGCCATCAAGGTGCTAAATATCGGTGCGGCTTAACGATGCAATTTGGAAGGCGAACCACTATCACCTCATTTACGAAAATGGTCGAGCGGTATTATGACCTGTACACGACATTATATACATTTCGACCCGCTACGTATCTTTTTTTTTTTTTCGCGTTTTCAAAACTAACGGTTAAAGATGACGGCCTCAGTGCAAGCAGCGCCATCTCTTTGTTAATTGCTTCATTATAAAGCCCGCAGATTAGCTTTCTCCGCGTCCTTTGTCTGGGACAGCGGCGGAAGATGAAAATACGTGAGGTTATCGCGCAATTATCGCTATTATTTCTTGATAGTAATGGCTGCCACGGTTCGTGTCGGTAAACGTATTGTGTGGGCTACGACGTGCATTCATTGCTGTTCTTGTTTTATCCCTTAATGTAAATGTTCAAAAATTAGGTAAGCCGCTAAAGGCATCGAAACGTGACTGGCACTTTTGGGCTCCTCTAAGTGCGGCTTCCAACGAAGTTCTGATGGTCGCTCATTTGTCTAAAAGTCAGATTAGCGCAACAATAACCATAACTGAACAAAGACCACCAATCGCAAGTTTAATTAGTTTTTCTTTCCTCAAAATAGTATATTTAAAGAAGCTTCGCGAAGCTTAAAATTCCCGTAGAACATGCAGCTATGCAATACGAAAACTACCTGTCAGGTTTCTATGCATATCTAATTTTCTAGTTACATCATTTATAAAGTGGAAACTGTTCCATCGAAAGACTAAAAGGAGAGGACTGAACAAAACAAATGTCAAGTCTTCTATATTGTTTTAGTTGTTTTTTGTTTGGCCATTTGATTTTATAGAGTTTCACTCTTCCCCTTTCGAGGATAATTAATTAAGCGGATTTTGACTTTTATTTACTTGCGCAATACGTAATGCGAAGTCTATACTTGTCGATTGTGTTGTTTGAAGATAAGATTTCCAATTCCCTAAAGGTCCATATTAAAAAAAAAAACGGCAGTGTTTATAAATAATTGCTAAATAGGATTATAAAATTTGGTTTTACACATTCCAGCGGCCAGAATATCTCTTCCAGACACACAATGAGTGTTATCAGACGCAACTCCGGCGCTTATCTATGTCACACGCAATTCACACTGCCATTGGATATAATTTTAACTTCTTAACTTTTCGCGAACGAGTACGCATGCTTATAAGCTCGAGGTCATTGTTGCTGCCGTTATCACCTATTAATGTTTCGGCCTTTTCTACTCAACCTAAAATTTATCTCAAATTCATTTTCCGCAAATAAAGGCGGCAGGGCCCTCACGGCCTCGCAGGGATTTAGGTTTCGGAATTTCTTCAAGTACATTTTTATTGCTTTGGAGGGGTGAGCTTATGCAAATAGGCCGCGGGACTACAACGTTTTCATCATACATAATTTACGTTTTACGCAATAGATATATCACATACCAAGGCGGTTTTCAGAATTCCAATGGAATGAAGAATATTTACAAACCCACGATAGTATTTCCATTGTGTTATGGGGCTCTTAATCTTAAACGTCACGTCTCATTATTTTCACTTTGATCATATAAAATTTAGATTTATATGTATCTATATTTTGATTTTCATTCTCGAATTTTCAAAAGTGGGTTTTTGCTGGAAGCAACTCCTTATTTATGTCTTCTTTTTTTCTGTATGATATAAATGGGCTCATTAGTTAGTTACCAAGTGAAATGTGAGAAAATATACACATAACGCAATCCATCAATAATGTTTTTGGAGGATAGGGTTAAGCAGCTATCTGACTAATATCATTGCCCCGTCTAAATTAGAAAAGCCTTGAATATGCGCAAATGAGGTCACTGTTGTAAAAGAGAAATGCACACCAGGACTGATCACCGATGAGACCGTTTCAATTCACACGTTATGCGGTTTTTAACTGGGGATATATATATATATATATATATATATATATATATATATATATATATATATATATATATATATATATATATATATATATATATATATATATATATATATATATAAACTACAGTACCACTTTTCTTAAAGTACGAAAGCTCTCAGACAAACGCATTAGGCACGAACTTCATAAATCAACCTTGCTAGTGTACCTTAACGCAGGCATCACACCGAAGGGCATGTCACTTTCCCTTCCTCCCGCCTGCACAAACCTCGACCAACATGACCGATCGGAATGGCAACAGGTTCTCCTTGAGGCTTCCCTTAAACTGGTCCAAATAGCGATTCATCATAGTGACAAACAAGTAAAACAGTTAACTACCGCGACCGCTGCACTTCTCCGTTCAAATGGCCCCTTATCGACATCCGAAATTAGCGCCCTCTCTGAATTTGATAAAAAGAAACGCCATGAGCTCGAAACAATCAAGCTACGTAAGCTACAGCGCGATAAGGTTCCTATCCCTGTTTTACCTCAGCTTACGACATCATTTAACTATAGCGAACATACTCAACCGGCCGTTAGCATAACAGACGATAGGTCAAGCACTATAGTAGGTTACAAGTCAAGAAGGTAGCGGCAAATGCCCCTCAAAGGGAATCATATATCCCTCCGCCACCTCCCCATCCAATAGCGTCTCATCGTTTCCGTGACGTCGTGGCCAACGCGGGAAAGGGTGTTGCCTTGCTTTGAATATTTGCTTTATCTGTCGACCTTGACTTAGCGTTGTGGAAGCCACGAGAGGGAGATTAGAAGTCGTTTTTGTTTCCGATGGAAACAAAAACGGCTTTGGAGGATAGCTTCCCCTCTGTGGATACAAAGGCCACTTTCAGAAACTCGGTTTCCTCTCCGATGAATACAAAGCTCGCTTTCCTAAAAAAAAAAGGGGGGGGGGGTTGGAGACAAGTTGGCATCACTTTGTAGCCATTATCTTTTCATTGAAGCGGAACAAGGGGTGCTTCCAGGGAACTATTCTTTCGACTGCGGATGGATTTCAAACGGTCGCATCACGATTATGGGAGGAGCTTCTCCTACCTTCTTGACTTGTAACCGACTATAGTGCCTCTTGTGGCACTACAATTGTTAATCTATCTGGAGTGACTATATCAACAGAAGAGGAAAAACTCCTTTCGAGAGGATTGAACTTCTGTCCCGCCACAGGTTTTGTTGACGAATTTCAACTACTACGCAACCTTGACAACTTTGCGCGAAATTTAAGATTGCGGGAATACTTCTTGGACAGAACTTCTAGCTCCAACACCTCTCAGCAACGTCCAACGAGCGACTGGACGCCCAAGGCTAACCGTAACGATTATCTTAACTTGTACATAGCCGCTGTGCAAAAAGACATTATGCGGGAATATCGCAGGCAGGCGGGAAAACGGGATAACCTCACTAAATCCGAAAGGGCTAGCTTAAGAAGCCTGAGCAATAGGACAGACATAATGATAAAACCTGTCGATAAAGGAGGAGCAATTGTGATTCTTAGCACTTCTGAATACATCCGAGAAGGAAACCGCCAATTAAATGACTCAAAGTTTTATGAACCTGTCGCAGCTGACCCCACGGTGCACCACACTAAGATTGTGACCTCGGTCCTTAAGGATCTCCTAGACGAGGGCAGAATAACCGCTAACGAACATAAATTGATGAAACCGGTACAGCCTTCCCCGGGCCGCTTCTACATGCTCCCTAAGATTCACAAACCTGGTAACCCAGGGCGCCCAATCATATCCGGAATAAGTACAGTAACCGAACCCATATCAGGATATGTAGACAGTTTAATTAAACATATACCTACAAGTCTCGATTCGTACATTAAAGACACAACTCACTTCTTAAGGGAAATATCAAATTTATGCATTCCAAAAAATGCATATCTGGTTACACTCGATGTGTCGTCGCTGTATACGAATATCCCACATGATGATGGGATAAGATCGTGAATTGACATGTACGTACTCCACAAACAACCGGACACCCCAGATGGACACGTCGTCGCTACTCTAGCGAGGCTTGTCTTAGAACTCAACATGTTCGAATTTAACAATAAATACTTTAGGCAGGTTAGCGGAACCGCGATGGGCACCAAAATGGCCCCGACCTATGCCAACGTGTTCATGGGAAAATTAGAGCCTCAGTTTCTTTCTGAATGTCCCGTAAAGCCGCTAATATACAAAAGGTTCATAGATGATATTTTTATTGTCTGGTCGCACACTGAGCAGGAGCTAGTGGACTTCATAGATCGATACAACGCTGCTCATCCGAGCATCCGCTTTACACATTCGTACTCTCAAACCGAAATAAACTTGTTAGACGTCAATGTTAAAATAGAGGAAGGTAAACTCGCCACGAGCCTATACCGTAAACCAACAGACCGACAGCAATACCTGCATTATCAAAGCGACCACCCACACCATTGCAAGAACAGCATTCCCTATAGCCAAGCTCATCGTTTCAAACAAATTTGTTCCAAAGAGACAGATTTTGATGCGAGCAGCCAAAATTTAAAATCAGAGCTAGAGAAACAAAAGTATCCACCCCGTATAATCGACGATGCAATCAGAAAAGCCAAGCAGCTGAACCGAGCAGACCTTATCAGCCCGCGCCCCACGCAAAGCGACGCACAACGCACAAATCTCTATCTAACTTATAGCATGAATCATCCTAACGTAAATAATATCTTAAGACGACATTATAATATTCTCGAACAAAGCGAGCGCCTTATACGCGCGTTCCCATCCGCCCCTGGGGTAGTCCACAGACGATCGCGTAACCTCAAAGACACGCTAGTAAACTCTCGGATAAATTTATTGCCGCCACCTAACGAATGTATGCCTTGCATGCACCCAGGATGTCTCATTTGTAAACAGATGCAGCACACAAACACGGCCAGCAGCACGCACTCGCAGATCTCGATCAAAATTAAAGGGCACTTAACATGTGCCTCGTCGAATGTCGTGTACGTATTCGAGTGTACCGTATGCAAAATGCAATACATAGGGCAGACTAGAACGGCATTTAGACTGCGCTTTAATAATCACAAATCTCACGCCATAAATCTTCCGACACTGCCTCTATCAAAACATCTCGCTCTCTCAAAACACTCATTTGATAAATTGTCAGTGACGCTCCTAGAATCTAGATTTAAATCAAATCGCGAACGTGAACAGCGTGAATCCTACCTAATTTACCGATTCAATACGATTAAACAAGGAATAAATGAAAGCCCGGGTACTCTGGCATCGATTAAAATGCTATCCGACGAATAGCAACAGCGATCAGGAGACATTTTTCAGGTCCCAGACCTTATTGTTAGCAGTGGTACTGTGTTTGTGGCCGGAACTGGACCATCAACTTTTCTCTTTTATTTCCAGGTTTTGATATTCTTTTATTTCTAGGTTTAACATTGTTCCCTTCCAGGTTTGAATCATGCATGCTCCATGAAACAACACAAATGACCTTGGCGTTTTTTTTGTCTTTTTTTGAGGCAGCACTTTGGTTTGCGCGTGTACCTTTTGTCTATTGTACGTTATCGTCCAGGTCACCCCTGCCCGCCCGGACACAAAGCCACCCTGTGCCCTCTTTCAAGAAGCTACAACCGTCATCCTGCCGTCCTTGAAACTTGGCCCCGACCGTCAAGCTACTTTAACAGGATACGAACTGCATTACGCTTCCCTCTCACGAAAGCTCTAACCGTCACCCCACCGAAATTTGGACCCGACCGTAGCATTGTATAAACGTTTGCCCATCTGGAACTCTTCCTACGCTCCTTTGGAAACTCCAACCGTCATCCCGCCGCTTTTGAAACTTGGACTCGACCGTAGCATTGTATAAATACCACCCGCGTTCATCTGTAAAAGTTCTTCCTGACGAAGGCCGGACTCCGGCCGAAACGTCGAAGAATAAACCACCCGTTGTTGCTGTTTCCATCAAGGGTTTTGCTTTTCCTCTCAGTTATATATATATATATATATATATATATATATATATATATATATATATATATATATATATATATATATATAAATATATATATATATATATATATATATATATATATATATATATATATATATATATATATATATATATATATATATATATATATATATATATATATATATATATATATATATATTGTTACTTAAAAGAAGAGAAAGAGCGCGCCTAAAAAATGGCTAGGGCGCGCGACAGTTCGAGCTTAGCCCGGCTGTTCGAAAATGAAAGCCGACCACACGACGCTGACTCCTGGACTACTCCTTCAACAACAACACCGTAGCGATATATTCTAGTACATACTTCGTGAAGCATGTACTGGAATCGCAGTACCCTGACAGACTGGAGCCAAGCTTGCACGTAACTCTTCATGGATTTTCCTGTGGTCGGTAACTAGGGAAACGCGTTTACAGCATGCGGGTGAATGGCTAGGCAACTCTGGTTTCTTCAGACCAGCACTACCCAGTTCAACTAAAATTATATCATTTATATAATTCCACGAAAGATATGCGAAACCAACTAACCTAGAGAAGGCCAACGCTGCTCTCCAAAACGAAATGTCTTCACGCACGAGCTACCAGGGGATAACTAAATTAAGTTCCCAAACCTTGCCTTGAAAATAAGAAAATAAAAAATAAAAAATTATATATGCTGGAGGCATGAGGCCGACTCATGCAAAGGCTTTTTTCCCTTTGACTAGGGGCACTCAAAGGCTGTTAAATGAAATGTTGCCACTACGGCACTAATGTCTGCAGTGAAAAAATCGTGGCACCATCGGAAGGAGCGCGGTTTCGCAAAACAAATGTTTCGATTACAAGAGCCCCAATATCCTGATGATCTCCTCGCAGCTGTGTGCGAAAACCTGTGCACGAAACTCAAATGCACATTACCGAACAGCGATGAAACGAAAACAAAAGAAACTCAAAGGAAAATCGCAGTGATCCCATATCTCCATGGGATAACTCACAGATTAAAAAAATATTGCTGGAAGAGAGAACGTGCAGGTGGTTTTTCTTCCCCAAACAAGGCGTACTCCATGTGCCATCGAGTAAATAAGGGAGCAAGCCAGGGAAGGAGTGAAACACTGCTAATAGGAGACGATATACCCAGTGCGAAACTGGGGAGGTACCGCATTCCTCAATCTTGCGGAAAGTGCTGTATCGGCCAAACAGGCCGATCTTTGAAAGATAGAACTCGCGAGCACGCAGCGGCAGTAAAGAGCACATCAGCAGGACACCTTTCAGACCACTGCATGACTTGTTAGTGTAGTCCAGCCCTTAACAACATATGTATTCTTGCAAGGAACAGAAATCAACACGCAAAAGAGAGATGTTCAAGGCATTAGCTATTAAGAAAAATGCAGATGACTGCGTTAGCTCTCACTAAACTGCGCTCCATCACAAAGTAAAACAATATCTACGGTTAGCTGCGGTCAAAGAATTGTACTAACAGTGCTTCGGTCACGCTTCCCAGAATCTGTGATGTGCTGTAGCCCAGTGATTGGTAGTGAGCAAGTATGATCATATATGCTTATTTGAAATTATTAATATTCATTATTCTTTCTTTCTACTTCTTTTTTTTAATTTCCTAATCATTTTAAGTTGTTTCTTTGTTTCCCTGAAAATTTCAAATGTTAACAAAATTGTTTAATATCATAAACACGCAATGGTCGATAGGCTGAAGATGAAGACTAGACCGAGAGTTGAAGAAGATGAAGATAGTATAGAATGGTTCATAGTCAGCCATGTGTATGTCCGGTATCTGCGGAAGTGTTTTCTTTTCCAAGCTATTTTCCTACTTTTTGTGAACATGTACCAATCAGCTCAACTCACACTAGTAATGATGATGAGTCAAGAAATCGGTCTTTCTGGGTGGTTATTTAGTGACACGAAATACAAAAAAGAATATGGCTCAATGCAAGTTATCCGTAAATACCTAATCTTGAAAGGCGAAGCGGTAACCATGGCACCGGCAGTTTTGCAAATAGACCTTGCTTTTCTACCATGTCTTTCACTCATGGTAGGCAGCGTACCCAAATAAATTAACTGTCCTAAATGTTGCCTAATACCTTGTTTTCATGACCTACACACACTTTAGATGACACTCACTTGTGATATTACATTTAGCTATTTTGTAGTGGTTTACAGGACAACGAGCATATTGCGCGGCACTCTTTAAACAAAAAAGCAATATTCGATTTTTTATTTTTGTTTTGGGGGGGGGTGGTTCTTTTAAAATTAAACTGCGGCTTTAAAAATCTTATTTTTGCGGAAAGTCCTCGTTTATGGCTGCAACCTAAGCATTGAAGTTTTGTGTTCACGAATACTGCGTTTGAGTGAAATGCAGGAAAGTGCCGATTTATTGTTCGCGCTAACAGTGTCGCTCATGGTAGATCCTCATGACACGAGATAAACGTGTATTTTGCAGATGGGAGGGGTCGAATTTATTTCCCATAAAATCACGCATAAACCTTCGGTATACTATGACATTACCTCGTACAAGGTTATCAACCAGGGGAAAAAAATGTTTCTAGCAGTACGCAACATAATAAATACAAGAACTGAGTCTTAAAGGTCTTGCGTCACCAACAACTTTAAGACAAATCGGAAGCTCATTATAAACGCAACGGAAGCTTAAACAGCACCCCAACATAGCATCGTCTTGCAGAAAGCTAAGGAGAACCAGAAATTATTTTCAGAAACGAGGCCCCAATTTCATCGAGCTCCAAGCGGCTTAGCGTTTTCTTTTTCTTTTCGATACAGCGAATACTCTTTTATTAAAACCTGAAATTGAAAAGTGGAAATTCTTTTCTTTTTTTTTCACTTCACGCAAGGGATTACGTTGTAAATGTCTTCAATGTAGCAATGATATCGTGATTATATATCACCGTCGAAATTTTTTTTTGTATTTGTGTTTTTCTTTAGAAACTGAGGATTTGGTTTGTTATTGCCCTTTCTTTTAAAGACACAGTTGTGTAATACTGGGCGTCTTTATGCCACACGGGTTCGGCAATCAGCCACCGTGAACAGATCAAAACCATGATTGTGGCGCGGGTCTTGAATAAAATAAAGCATTTGAAGTATACGGATTCATTTCATAATCTTTTAAGTCATTATTTGGAGCATGGCGGTGAAACATTCTAAAAGGTGTTTTAAACGTTTTCCATTCAATTGGTGAATTTGTTTATATTTAAATATGGTAGTACGGTTGCGAAACCACTTTACCCCATCGAATGAAAGCTTGTTGAAAAAGGCTGAAACTTAAGAGTTTTAATATTTACTTTTGTTTTATGAAATAACAGATTTCTTTTTTTATAACAGCAAGGTCTGACGGCAAAAGTATATTCAGATATTTAAAACAGGTGTAACCGTTGGCGATCATGCGCAGCCAAATCTTCTTGGGCGTTTTCTGCGCTCTCCGATTTTGAGAGAGTTCCACAAAGCCTGCTTCCGTATATTTTTGTCATCGTTGCTTGACCGCCCTGACCCCTCGTCTGAGTGTATAATTTGAATTACGATATCGTGAGGTGTTCTGTGGCAATAAAAGACTCTTGATTCCTGTTTCACCTTAGAGACACAAAGTCATAACGTTTTGGCACAAAAAAGTAGGTTTACGTTATGTGCAAGAAATACATGTGAGTCATCCGATTTCATATGTATGTAAGCACATTTGTTTTAATGATTTCGAATTGTGTAGTTTACGGGCGCGATACAGTGGTTTCAATAGTGCACTCAACACATTTTCCTGCCAATCGACAGCTCATGAATGAAGATCGCTATATATGTGTAAAAGTGTTTTACTTCTTCTTGCAAGCTCTTCATGCAAATGTTCACATTTTGTTTAATTAAAGGGCACAGGTTTTATAAATGCGAAGTACGGACAATAACACGTTGAACGCGCGTGTTGAGAAGCATACTTCTAGTGAACTAAACTGAATCTTTAAGAAAAGAAGAAACTTGTATTTTTATTTTCTACCGAGAGAAGGCGTTGTCAGTCTGTAAAGCGCAGAGTCGTTTATTCTAAGAGAGTTTGGCCTTCTTAAAGAGTAACCCGGTCAATATTTTTGAATTTGGGAATACGACTGTTTTCAGCTAGGCAGTATCCCTGAATTACAATGTATGATTTTTGTCTCGATATTGCGCGTAGCTTTTTTTTAATTTTTTTTTATCACGGCTCAAGGATTGGTTTGGGCGTCTCAGGCAAAACTAAAGCTATCTGCTAGAGGCAGACTTGTGCTCGTTACTCGAAAAATGTAATGGATTGCAATTACAAATTACCGAGCATGAAATGTAATGGATTACCGTTACAAATTACTTTCACCAAAAGTAACGAATTACTTTACTCGTTACGTTACAAAATATTTTAACGTTACTTTTCTCGCGCACTTATCCAGAAAACAGTAGAAACAATTTTGATATTTTTCACAAATGTTCGGCAACACAACTTTTCATTTCTTATACACCCGTATATCGTAGTCCTTGTAAAAATTAAAATATTGTATTGAAGAGAAAGAGTGTAGGTGCACTTCGTTCACTCTGTAAGATGACAAGGCACCGAAAGCTGCAACCACACCCGCCCGACCTTGTACGTGTGCCTTCTTTGTTGTCCTTGTCAAGTTTGCGCTATTTTATTCATGTCAAGTAAGAACGAACTAGCCCAAACCAAAGTCGTGTTATTATCTTATCGTTTCTGCACTTGTTCTCTTATTGGTGAACCAATCATAAACAAAAAAGGCCTGGTGACTTGAGCGTTTGAGGCGGCCTAGAGAGGTAAACATGTATAGAGCAAAGATAGTTTACAACGTGAACGGCACCCCATTTTTCCAGATGTATTTTCATTCGAAGTCATTATCATGTTCTTACGACCTAGAGATTTAAGAGTGAACTACAAAAAGCATAGCTATTTCAACTTCGTTTTATTTTTTTTACAATAAGAAATGGTAGCGTGCATGCGAGCGGGTGCGCAATAATCATGATGTTTAACCTGAGATTGGGAAGGAAAATTGTAGCTAATTGAGAAGAAAGAGTAGAATGGAGTCAGACAAGCGTGTATAAGACCTCTAAGAATAAGCAAAAGCTTACTTTCAGCGGGAGTGACAAGGCATTTTTGTTCTAACAGCATTATAACCAATTCTAACATGGCTACCTCATTCGAGCTAGATGTTTTCCTATATAAACGATAGTTATGACATCACCATCAACCTTCCGAGCAAAGCGAATAATAATGCGAAGCTGTCTTGAGCTGCTATACTGCCCAGTAACCTCCCATTAAAATTTAAAAACACTTCGCAAGTTTACTTCCTACGTAAAAGCTTATACTCGGGTCTGGTCCGGTGGACTCATGGAAGAGCCAGAGTGAACGGTCCGTGCAACTTCTTACGCAGGTAACAAGCGACAGGCGGCAGTCCAAAGCCGACAGCAAAGGCGCCTAGTTCAGTCTTATTAACAGCGGCTCTGCGTCTTTCCGAAATCGGGACAGGTTGCGACGTCGCAACACCGAAAACTGGACACTCTACACTTTGCTTGACTCGCGAACTTCAAAGCTGCTGGAAAATCCTTTCCAAGTTGGCACTAGAAAAGAAGTGGTACGGTCCTCTTACCGTCTGACGCGTTGTAGTCCAAAGACCAGCCTAAAATAGATCGTCTATCTAGATTGGTTAAGTCTCGCTATGGTTGTCAGAGAGGATGTCTTAGTTCTGTGTTTTCTTGGCTTTTTTGACAATGAGTAGGCAGCGTGGTAATGACCAGCACAAATAAAACAGTCGGTTCATGTTCTGTATAGAACACACATCACAAATAGTTTGTTTTTAAATACATATAATAAACGTGCTTAGAAAGCTATACAATGTTCCAGTCTAGTGGGACATCACTTTCAGTAAAATAATGCGGGAGATGTTTTGGTGCGGTGAGTCGAAGCAAGTCCTAGAAGTGTCGAAGTGAATGCAGAAAGTTCGCTCAAGGAGGAAATTGCTATTGGGAAGTCTTAAGATTGCTCCTAGAGCTTCTACTGCGAGATTTGCATCCTCAAGGGCACGTTTTTCGTACTAACAATGAAGGTAGGGGCGTGGCAATGAGCATCACGTGGGCAGGTATTAAAGCAACGAAACTTTTGGTGGCTCACCTGCTGAGGCAACGAAGGGCATCTGAAACGTTCTAAAGAAATACTGCAGCAATGTTTTACAGTACTACCTGGGTGATCTGTTGACGAGCAATCAAAATCTCAGCTATTCTCTTCTTCCACACTGTCCTGCTGCCGACACCTTGGCCTGGACTCGAAAACTCCATCTGAGGGTTTCGAGACGCACACCTTGCCCCCACGTTCAATGAATGTCAATGTCAAAGCTTAAATAGACATTGACTTCCATTAAAAAAATACTAAAAACCAGCACACCACTTGCGCCAGCTGTTTGCTTGACCAACTTGCTTGATAAACGAGCTTGCAGCAGTACTACCAAAATAACATGCATATTTGAACCCGACTTTGGTCGGTTTAGGCATGTTACTGCTATGAATGTATTTGCATTCACAAGAATGTCACACGAAAGGTGGAGCTGCTCGCGTACAGAAGAGTCCAATCAAAACTAGGCGCAAATAATACTTTTTTCAAAATTCATCGAGTATTCTCATCACTATTTTTTGCGTAACTCCAACGTTTTGAACGCAAACGGGGAAATGCCAGCGCGCGGTTGGACCTACATATCCGCATAATATAATTCAAAAGTAATTTATTCCGAGTTAATTGTTGCGGAACCATTCGGCGTGCGCAACCCAGAAGGTGGATGTTGGAAGTATTCAATATACCTAAAGGTGACCATTCTTATTTTTAAAATCAGAAATAGAATCTTCGATGCCATGTTTTTACATCTAGCTAATGAACCTTCCCCTTACAGAGACGGCAACCAGCTAGCAAACCCGTGACACATTTCTGGAGGTTAATGAAGCCTAGAATGACAAATTAGAAGCAACCAGTAAGGCTTAATCAAGACGTCATGTGAGTGCAAAGCAATCAAAAAGTAAAAAAGAGCAGTCCTATGTAAATTTAGGCTACCGTCGCAGCGATAGATAGCTGTGACACCTTATCGGTCTGTAATGTGTACTTATGTACCTCTCTTCTTAGCGAAGGAACCGTTGCCGATGTGTCCTCGAAGGGTGACACATTCACTCATTTCAGTTGAAGCCCTCAAACGGACAAGGCGTGAGACGCAGGTGGCGTGATGCGACGTCACTAAAGTCTCTTGATACGTATTTTACAAGTAACGACAACCAATACAAATGACAGATCACAGTTCGCTGGAACAAAATCGTCGGCATTCAGTTCAAATCTCTTCTGTGCGCCACCATTCGCTTCCTAAAACGTGCACCGTCACGCAGTCGGCGCTTCAAAGGATGTCGCTACTTGTAGGAAGCTCTCATCTAGGGACTTTAGACGTCACCATAACTCCGCGCCATCTGGCGGGCGGCACTTGACATATATGCGTAGCTGTGCTCAGCACATGCCGTTTTGTAAGCGGCGCGTCGAGGCAGCTGGCATAGATCCGTGGTAACGCGCTCGCTTCACTACCAGCGTGCTCGGGGCCGAATCCTGAAAAAGCCGCGACGGACTTTCCGAGGATGCTGCCATATCGACGACATACACCCTACGTCGCTGTATTTTACATAGCCCTCGGAGCTGACCAAATCACTTTCATACTGTAATTAAATTTCATTACTGATTGCGTTGCCGAATACTACAAATTTAATTAAATGACGTTATAGATTACCATGACTTAAAATAAAATTAATTGCATATTGCTTCAGAAGAGTAATGACATTACTTTAAATATATATATATATATATATATATATTATAGTAGGAATGTTTTGTGAACTCTCGTCCTGCACTTACCTTATAATCTCTTTGACCGGAACATCCTGAGCAGTGAAGAAAATGCGGAGTTTGTCCGGTGCATCCAGGATATATATATAAAAAATCCTCTCAGCCCCAGGGCCTAGCTATACTAAAGTATCTTCGAATTTATGGCGCTTTTACAAAGCCAACGATATTCTCTTTCCATATTGTGTCGCTTTGCATCCCGAATTTGCGGCTAGTTGATATGTAATGGTATCGGGAACAAATGTCCGGTTTCTGCAGACTTCCAGTATGTATCCATTTCCATTGTAAGGGGCCCGAGGACGAGTCATGCTACCTACCAGAGATGGCAATAATTACTTTCAGGAAGTAACTAAATTACACTACTAATTACTTTTCTGAAAACTGCAAAAATGTAATTAAATTACATTATAGATTACCGTAAACTAAAGGTAATGACATTACATTACAATTACTTTCCAAAAGTAATGAAATTATTTTGAAATTACTTTGACATTACTTTTGAATACCGTGAGGCAGTAATTCGCGCTCATTTTATTTACCGTATACACTAACACAGTGTTTACAAGACAAGCCTTCGTTTGCCCCCACAGCGCGTGTGCAGGAACCAGATCAGGGAGGAGCGAGGCGCTGCGCATGCTGCAGTGCCGACTGGAGCACCACCGCAGTGATGTCACGTCAAAGAGCTGAGTTGGTCTATATGGACCAAAACTCAGATCTTCCTGTTTACACCGCAACAGCCTTATGTGCCTCAAAGGGAACCATACTGAACAGTGGTTTTGCTGGCGCACACGACATAAGCGTTCAACATGATAAATAGATTTCTTTGTATGTGGCTCAGAAAGACAGTCGACTCACCGGTTTCTCTGTTCAAAACTGTGAAGGTTCTTACTAAAAGGGTCGATATGTTTCCGTCTTCCTGATTTGGAAGTTGTAGTCCGTGTCCGTTTGTTAAGTCGGGAAATGGCAGCTCGTTCTTACAAGGAGTCGTCACGTGAAACGTTTCCCTTCCGCCTCGGACGCAATCTAATTCTATTCTCCCGAGAGCACTATACTCGGCGATAACATTTCTTAGGCAATGCAGTGGAGAGGAGGAGGGCCCGCGCACAGCTTTATTCAGCGCTCAAAATGGGAGAGGGAACGCGTGCCTGTACCCTTTACTGCATTGCCAAGAAAAGCTGTCGCCGTGTATAATTGGCCTATTTTCGGTCATTCCTTTCAAGGAGCATTTTTCCGGAACACCCAAAGGGTCCAAGCGTTTGCGCATTGTCACACAAAGGGACCGGATAATTGCTAAGCAGAAGCGTCGCCAGTTGCAGAATGGCGCGAGCTTCCTAAATTGTGGACTTTCCCAACAAAAGGGGGCGATATCTGCTTGTAGGCTTATTCCCGAATAAACTTCCCAAGGGAAAACAGCGAGGGATACCGCGAGCGGCACCTGCTTTGCTCGAGGACGCACGAAACGTTCTGGGGCTTTGACAAGGCATTTTGAATTAACTATTTATTTTGGTCGTTTCTTGTTCACAATAATCGAAGCTTACGGTTTGACCTTGCTTGACGAAAGTACAAGGCTGGGGATCTGTTTGGCTTGTCCTCTCAGGTTTTAACTTATGTTTAAATCACTGGTGATGTGCCCGTCGCCTTGTAACCTATGAGCCGTTCATCCCTAAGCTGACGGACTGCCAGCTTAGGGGTCAACGGGGGAAGCTACGTGTTTGTTGGAGCAGTCACACGTCTATCGTTCGCAAAGTAACACCGCTCTTGTTCATAGCCACGCGCAGAGAAAGGGACGGGAAACGTGATTAAAAAGGAGGTGTTTATTGGTTCTGGTTAACTTGCAGCTCCCACACCACTGTCAGCTTAGGCCAGGAGTTCGTTAAGCCGTTGCCTTCCAGCGATGTCTACACGCAAGCTTTTCTCCTTCGCCTTCATAGCCCTCTTTAGTGCGTCTGTCCAACTCTTCGTACAAGGCTTTGCGCTCAGGTGGCCGTCGATTATTTCCTCTGATGCTCTTTCCCAACATTTCACCAAGCAAAATAATTTTTCTCTTCTTTCTTCAAGCTTGCAAAATAATTTTCTCATTTAGGACAAAGGTAATTTCAAAAGTAGTGAGTAATTTTCTCAAAATTACCGCATGAAAGTAATTCATAACAGTACTAAAGTACTTGCCTAGATAATTAATTCATTACATTATTCATTATTCCGAAAAGTAATTTAATTACTGTAAACCATTACAGTAATGTTATTAGTGCATTCTCTGATACCTACTGCAGCATTTTCTTTCTTTTTGGGCGCCCATCATAGTTCATGGAAATAGAGTCATTGATTGCTGCGCGTGTGAGGGCTTGCACTCTACGCTCTAAAAAGAAATGCGTTCTTGAAAGGCTCTTCGACACTTCAAGAACACTTTCCGCTCGTAAAGAACGGTTTCCCTCAGACACTATCGCCCCCTGGCGCGCTAGAAGGTCAACTGGGCGATGAAAACCTTTTTCGCATCACAAAATGAACTTAAAAGCTGTTTTGCGCTTAATCCGTGAGAAGTAACTAGATTACTTGCAATCCCCTACATTTATCAAGTAATTTTGTAAGAGAATAAATACATATTTTACAAAGTAATTATAAAGCAATTTTCTTACGTATTTACGTAAGGGAATGATTGTAATCTCTTACATTCTCGCTTTCATTCACGATGAAAAAAGAAAACTATATAACACCAAGCACCAAAACAAATCGTTCTTGAAAAAAGAAATCTGTAATAGGAAAGTTGCACGGGAATAACACTGTCAACAGGCGTTCTTGAGATGTTGAAAACCTTTCTTCACGTCAACTAAAACCTCAATTTGAATCTTTCTTTCTTTTTTGTGTGACTTGGTTCTTCACAAATCGTAACTCGTCAGCTTGCTCAAACAGGGCGATGGAGAATGCACACTGATAGAAAGAACCGGACTCTCGGCGCATGCAATATTAGGCAAACTCCCGAAGTCAATGATGTTTCCATCCAACGAAAGAAATTGTCAAAGTGAACACGAGATGGTGTAGCGGATTTGTGGCCCCCTTTTTGCTTGTGTCTTCCCTTTTTACTTGCTTTTGAAGACGCGGAGAAGACAAAACGATCGTCGACTGCGCGCCTTCTAAAAGCTCGAGACAATTTACAATGCCCTCCGCGGTTATAGTGACTACGACAGTTTTCATAATGGCAGAGCAGGAGCGGACGCTCCGTTTTCCGCTATATAAACTTCAACACAGAAATCGACTGAAAAAGATGTGACTTTCACTGGCATGAAGCTCAAAAGATATCAGAACACTTATCAGCTTTCGGAGATACGAATGTTTATTTGATTTTTGCTGCTTTTCACGTAATCTCCTAAAAGCTTCAGGTTGCCACATCCCTGGTCACCCTTTGTGAAAGTCATGTTTTCGTTATTTTTTTTCGAATTTCAGGACACGTTGTCGGTATTACATGGTGACTTTCAGCGATGGTGGTACCGCGGTGTGAGAATCGCGCTCCCTAGCTCCTGGATGATCGGCTTCAGAATGAAGGTGCTTGCTTACATCGCCCACACTCGGAAGTGTGAGGTAAGGCTCTTATGAAGCCCGTATTTCACAAAATTAGAATTACTGCCTGTCGCTGTGTGGGGGCGCTGTCTTTGCCTCACCTGACATTAAGCTGAGGAACACTGAGCTGTGGTACGGCCGACCAGTGCTTCATACGTTTTGGACGGCATCAAGGAACGGTAGGCAAGGCTCACGTGCGTCTAGCATTTCCGTTTTAATCGGCATTATAATGATTGTATTCTAAGAGGATCCCACTGTGTGTGCTGGTTATATATCCAAAAAAGCTCCATCCTCTTATACACCGACGTCCCAACCAAGGCACGAGATTTGTGCAGAGCTAACGGAATATTGATATAAAAACATATCAAATCCATCGTTTAACTGTTACGTGTAATTACCGTGTCTTGCTATCGTCTTGTGCCACCGTTTGGCAATAGTTGCCGGCTATAATACATGTATATATATATTCACATACATCGATTTTGTTTGGGGTTTAATTAACTGTTTTACCCTTTTATAGCATTGCGAATTAAACACCGTCAAACTCCGGCGGTAACAACGAAGCTTTGTGCTTTCAACAGGGCGGAGTGCGGTTCCATTTTTCTCCTCATGTAGCACGCAACGCAGAGCGTCAGACATTCGTCAGCGCCTCAATTGAGAGAGTGCTCAGCGTGGCGGCGGACATCTTCACTTTGAAACGAGGGAAGACGTCCGACAAGACCTTCGAGAACCAGCGGTTGTTCAAGGTCACAAAAGTGGAACTCGTGGCAAGAATAAACGCTTCCATAACATTTTGTGCTTTGTGTCTTACCCTAGAACAGTACGATAAAAAGTAACACCGCAAAACTAGCGGATTAAGTTTTGTAATAACGGTCACTTACTTTAATGGAAGGGTAATTGTTACTGTAATTTGGTACGATTTGTCCTTGGGTAATTGTGAATGTAATTCCTTACTCTTTTAATGACGCGTACAAGTTTGCTTAAGAGTACCCCTTATACGTCTTTCACTAAGCAAAAACACCCTTTTAGGGGTGTTTAAAAAATCTTTCAGGGTGCAAAACATGGACAAGCCGAAGTACCCCGAGGCTCTTTTACGATCAGATTTCATTTGAGAGTGCACAGTGCGTGAACGCGACGCGACGCCGATGCCCAACGACTTGGTTCGACGTAACATGTCGCAGCTTTCGCCCTGACTGCATTGCGGATAAACACAGGACTGCTATTCTTTTCCACTTTTCGTATATATTTGTTATCTCCTCTGAGTGTATTTTTCTCCCTTTCTGCAGGTAAACAAAACGTGCAAAAAGCAAAAAATTATTTAAAAAATTTAATTCAAATAACCACCCAGAGCATCTCATTACATATTACTTAATTACGTACACTAAAAAGTAATCGATTACACTCACCCAATGATGCATACAGTATATAAGTGACTGCAGTTACACTAAAGTAGTTTCCTGTCACCTAATATTCCTGTCATCTTATAGGACCTATACTGCTTCGAGTGGGGGAAATAGCCATTAACAACAATTGCTGTAGAAGTAAAAAACAAAACATATAAGAACACTTAGCACGTTGAACGTTTGACCAACACAAACCTATCTGCTCCTGTTTGCGTAATAATGCAAGGTAATTTGTTGATGGGTTATAAGTCGCGTGCGAGGGACTTTATAGAAGATATCAACTGCTGTCCTCTTGGCTAGATATTCCATTTTGTCGCAATTTCTTTATTATGTACAATAAAGCAAAATTTGCAAAATGTTTAGTTCGACTCGAAACAAGTTGTGTAAATCTCAAGAGCGAAATTATTCGCAGCATGTTTTTGTTCGCCCTACTACAGCATGTAAACTAAGTCTTCTAGCCCACTTTAGACAGTCTGCAAAATTCGGTTTCTCAACGTATCGCGCTTCCATTTACTACAGAGGTGCCTCTGTGTGGTGGAGCATGGGGTGAAACTATCAACAGATAAGTTTACCTTGTTCAAAAAAAGAAAACCTTTTTTTCTTTTGCCGCGGCATTCGCCGACGGCATCCCGACCGGTCTCGCCTAGTTTTATGGGCTGCCAAATATGGCGGAACGTGAGACACCAGAGTAAAGCAGCGCCTCGACCAATCACCTCCGTACCAAAAATAATGAGACCTGAGGGACTTAAATTCCCGTTTTCTAATTAAGTTTATATTTCTTACGAATAAATTGTTGCACAATTATACTTTAGCATTAGAGAGACGCACGCCGGCATGGCGAAAAGTTTCCGAAGATCGTCTGCTAAGCTCGGCGCAGGCGCGCTCGACACCTCCGACACTGTTGTCGGCAGAATTAATCCAGGCGAGCCCGGTCATTACATCGTCTGCGAATGCCGGCAGAATGCCCGAAACAGGTTTTGTTTCTACGGTTTTGAAGAAGGTAAGGTCATCCATTAATATTTTCACACCATGCTTCCACCACCTGTTTGCACCTCTGTTGTAAATTGCAGCACGATACATTTGATAAACCGATTTTTGCGGGCCGGTTTAGCGTGCCTTAGAAGTGTTAGTTTACATGGGTGTAGAATTATTTCAACTGTAGGCCACGAGCCAAAAGAGCCACGAGTGGTGTGAAAAACCAAAATAAAACTTTTGCTGTATGGTAGCGAAAGCTCCAAGGAAAACTTAAAAATATTGAGCAGACTGTCGAGGCTGCTGTTAGGGAAAGTTCAGGTTGAAGTAAACAAGGATGCAAAGAAAAAAACGCCGAAATTACATATATGCTCGTGTGCAGAAATCTGGCATTTGCTGTGTTTTTGCTAAACGCGGAAATATGATTTTTCCTACGTGGGTTCAATGATGCGGGGAAATTTTAAACAAGATAAATGAAGTTATTTCGTTTGAGTACATAGTTTTCTCTCACGACAAATACCCATCGTAGCCATCATAGCCTGTGAACTCTGCTCCAGCTTTCATATCAAACAATATTTTTTTCTTATTACTACGATGTTTCTCAGTGCATAAAGAAAGAGCTGTTTAAAAGGAAATTTGGTGTCTAAAACCGTTCCGGTAAACAGAAAAAAAAAACATTACAATAACCGACGCGAAAATTAGTCATCCCAAGTTCAAGACTCCCAGGAGGGTCCAAAGGCTGTAAACAAGCTGTCCGCAATCATGGCGATACACTGCGTTGCCACCTAGAGCCTTTCCATAGCCGCGTCCACCCCAAATCGCTGATCCGATAGATCGGTATTTAGCAAAACAACACAGAGCTCGCCCAATAAAATCGAAAAGACCAAAAGAACGGAAAAGAAAGCCGACAGCACCTTCATGAGCAGAACCAGATTATCCAGTGAATCCCAGGTCGAACACCCCATCAGTCACGGCGACCAGTCCGATGAGAAACCTGTCAGCTTGCTTTACACCTCCAACCACCTTTTCTTATATTAATATATATATTCCATCTCCAAATCGGTACGAAAGCCGAACAAAAAGAAACACACAAATATTCAGCAATACACGGGTCTTCAGACCTCCCGCAGGGACAAATCCATCTGCAGCTGAAACCGTTTACCCTGACTCAGCATCCTGAGCTGTTTGTTTTGCTGCGTATCGTTTTTTTCCCCAACCACGTGGAACACAAACGGCGAGAAGACAAGCAAAAAGGCAAGAAGATAAAGAGAAGCTGAGAAGAAAAGCAGATCTCCTTTGCTCGCCTTGTATACATTTCTCGCGATATCTGCAGGGCGAAGCAGTATCCCAGGGGTCCTCTCGTTTTCCTATTAACAACGAAAGCGCGTTTGGTGAAGGATCGACAACGCCTAAAGTCTCGGCGGTCTGCCCCACACGTGTTGAGTCGCGGAAGCCGCTTTCTTTGGGAGCAAAGACCTTTAGTGTGGCGACGTTTTCTCTCTGTCGATTGCCACGGTTGTAAACTATGCGCAAAAACCGTGTCCTTGGTTATCCAAACAGCCGAGCAAGTTTGCAAAGTGCCGACCTCAAGTGCAAGAATCTCTAGAAGGAATAAATATTTGCAGTCGCTCTCCCTGACAAAATTACGTAATAACCAACGCGATTCTAAATCTGGGGTTTGCTTCACAGTGGTTGAGTGTTTTGTAACCACCGCGCCGAGCAAAGAGAATTATCATTTCTCGTGTTCAGGTTCAACGGACGGTGCATGTGTTCCTTTAAAATTATCTAAAGGTGTATGCAACAATACTTGGTTGCAACGTTTCTCTCTTTATACATGTATAGTTTCGCGAGCGTGAACCAAGTATACTCTCTACGACATCGTGTTTACAAGCTGCTGTTTGAGGTTTTGCGGTTTAAGTTCAAGGATAAAAACAGACTATATATTTCAGTTCCCTTCTTCCTAAAGTTTCGTAGCGTAGTCGCGTGGACTGCCCCCTCTGTGACGATAGTGGAATGACGCTCATGGTCTAAGCGCCAATCAATGTGCGAGCCATTGATTTGCCCTTATGACTATCAATGTCTCAACGACCCTTCCGGGTAGCCTCTCGCATCCCATCAGTGCAGTGATGAGTATATCCGAACTCTAACAATGTCTGGAGCTCAGCGGGTGCCCTGTGCTCGACCAACCTCTGCCTGTGGCTATGACGAACATTGGCGCCATATAATCGGCCCTAGATAGCGTGATTGCTTGTTCACGCTGCAAGTTGAAGGGATAAACACTGTTCGTTTTTCCTCCTAACTTTGTTTCACTGCTACTCGGTGTAAAAAAATCCTAATGGATGTTTGGCAAATTACGTATTTAAAGTAGTAAGTTTAAGTTGTATTTATTAACCGAAGATTTCTGAGTCTGCTTTGATATGGAGACCTAAGAGCGGCCTTCAATACCCCTGTCAGACGGGAAAGTAAATGTCATTTTGATCGAATGTCATTCACCGCTCGGCGAATCAGCTCGTGCTCCTGGTTCTGCGCGTGCACGCGCAGCGTGGCGGCATATAACACGCGGATTGACGAGCTGTAATGTCATTTTGCTTAAATGTCATTTAACGTGCCCGTTTGACAGGGCTATCAAATACGTTTTGAATGATTGAGATGGTTTAAATTTCAGTCATTGATATCGCAACGGAGTAATCTGAGATGATGAAAAACCATACGATGATTGTCCTTCAGCGTCAGCCCCAATTTCAACCAACAATCTGTCGTGTTTCGGACGACTAAAAGCACGCAGGCACAACTGGTCGGTCACAGCACAAGTAAGCAAATTGTGTTTCGGCTGTTGTTTACAAATTCAAAATGAAAAACAAAGTTCTTCTAAGGTTTAGTCTTTTTTTAACGCGACAGCATTAAGGAGCTCCTGTCGCGAAAAGGCGTCGTTGGCGTGACCAAAATACTGATTGGTCGATAGGATCATGATGTCACAGCCAGATGACGTCGCGCGGCAATTTCAAACAACCCAGAAAGCTTACGTGAAATGTGACGTCACGCGTGAAATGAAATAACTAAAACGTGACAGGTAATGCGAATTAAAGGTCGCCGCAAGTCTCAAATGATTTCTCTTTCAAATTAATTCCTTTCCCTGAAGAAAATAAAATGAAGCACTTGAGGCGGTATTCGAAGCCACGACCTTCGGTTGCAAGCCAGACACGCTACTGACTAGGCTACGTAAGGCACGCTTGCAACGCTTGGAAACGAGCGGAGTTTATATGCTTATATGTGTGCTCATGAAGCCAAAGTCAGTCGAAAGCAGTGACAGGACCTCAAAGTGCACTCGCGTCTCCAAGCACGACAAGTCAATGAGAAGTTGAGGCTCACGGAGCCCGATGACGCTGTCGTTTTCCACTCTTATAGGCGAAGCTTAAAAAATACGGAAACGAACTTTAGGGCTTATCTTATTGCTTAGGTATGCACCACGTCGCACCAGCCGATGCGAAACATTTTAAACGCATGAAAAATAGTTTTAAAACGAATAAAACGAATTGACCTGGTAATTCGGGGGCCGAAGCCTCGTTGGGGGATCGTGACGTGTTACTCCTCCCCGGTAGCGCCGCCTCAGAAGTACCCTCACACTCATAGAAATGCCCTAGCCATTAACGCAATCGCGAAGAGCCAACGCGCCATGGCGGCCATAACGGCTTTGTTACGTTGGATTAGGTGGTCATGCTGGCCCGCGCAGCGTGCGATTGTCTGGGTACCGCCGAGTTGTTCCTATGTTTATTCCTCGTGTTTGCCCGTGGGATTCGGCGCTATAGCGCAGCATAGGGCTGCGGCAACAGCGTGCTGAACTGCGAGACGACGACCCACAGGTTTCGACCGATGAGAAACCCGAAGCTTGTGCATCCGTCGTCTGGGCGGGCGCCGGTGAAACCCGATCGCTTGTACCAGGATCTTTCTTGGGATGAGGACTATGAAAGGCGACCCACTGTCCTCAAGAGTTTGGGTCTTCCCACCGTGCCTGCGTGTTCTCGTCCGCCTCAGAAGATGACGAAGCGGACGAATCAAACAGGTACGGTTCCAGCCCGAATCGCCTGTCCGTCACAAGTGCCAGAGTGACTACTTGACTACGTGCACTGTCGGCATCGGGTACTACAAAGGATGGCATCACCCTCCCTAAGGCAAAGCGAACATAAAGGCACCCTAGCTCGGGCAGTCAGTGTTCGTAAGCTTGGCTCGCCGATTTCTTTCTCGGTGTGTACTCTAAATGCTTGCGGTTGACCGCCCGAGAGCGTTGATTGACGGAAACAATGTTGGCGATTTTGCGTTTGTTTGCCCTTAGAATTCATTACAGCAATTTACACCGCAACGTTATATTGTAGACATCGTTAGCGTTGCAGTGATTATGAACTTTTGCTTCAAGTGGGAGGCGAGCAAAAAGCCATAGTGTGTGTGTATGTGTGTGAGGGGGGGTGGACGAGCTTCTAATTCAAACCACACAAAAAAGAAGAAAAAAGGCTTTTTCCTCCGCGCGTTCGCTTTGCGGCGACGTCGCACCGTCTGCGGAAAGAGGGGAAGGGTGCAGCGGTGGCCCGGGAGTGCATTTATTTTTAAATATTTCCTTGGCGTACTTTTTGTTCGTTATATTTTGACGGTCGCGTCGGCAAAGCTACCGGCCTTCTTTTTTTTTTTTTTCGGCGCCGACCATGCTTTTGTTTTTGGAGATTTTATTTATGTTGTTTATTATCCTCTTTGTTTTCTGTGGCTGGTTGAATTTCTTTTTCTGTGTCCCACACTGCAAAGAATATATAAACAAAAGTTTGCTATTTCTTCTTGTTTGTATTTCCAGGCGTTTTAGGGCTAGGTTGACTATGGGCGTTAAATGACCGTTAAAAATCTTGTTTTCAGAGTGAGGCAATGGCTACGAACGTTGACATGAAGGGAATCAGACGGGGGTTCTGCACGGATTGCTCGTGTAAAGAGCTCTACCGGGACCCTCTGCACGGTTGAACGCACCACCCGGAGTGGTGTGCTTACTGCGGCCACCCGCACACCGCCCACAACAAACTCGGTAATTATGAACTTTTTGTATTCTGGTATGTAGGTAGGCTCTATTTACGTTCTGTTGGCATATGCGTTGCTTCTGAAAAAAAGAATAAATGAATGGTTTGCGCCGAAATGTCTACAGAAATATATTTTTTAGTTGATTATGTTGCTTTCTAAAACATGCATCAGATCTCTTCTGCAGCTTCAAGCCGCAAATGGAATCCATGTTTTCCAAAGCACATGGGGCTTCTAATGTTCCGCTACTACTAAGTGCGTTCTCGTTTTGTCTTGGTAATACAAAAACGATTCTCGTAAATTACTTAAAACAGCAGTCAATTCTCGTGTCAAATATTAACAGTCGCAGAAGTTACGTCATAAGCTAATGTCACTCGCTATTTCATCGTATACAGATTGGGTTTCGAATCTTTTAACTGTTTGCACTTTATTTTCGCATTTGTTTCCTACCGCCTGCTTGAAAACAGGTGAAAGCGCTTCATTACCTTCATTCTAATTCCCACTCTCTGTATCTAAAGGAAAACAATATGGTCTTTCATTCAGCTAAAGGTGGATGCACAGCTTCGGTTCCAAAACACAATGGTCACCATGCTGGGAAAACTGGAGGAGGTAAAGGGGCCTTCTGCGGAGACAACCCAACAACATTCTTGAACATTGAAGACCATCCTCCGGTCTCGATTGGCCAGAAGTTCTCTCATCACCATATGGTACGTGAAAAAGCGGATGCAAAAATAGAAATGTAATTTTGACGCTGACGCAATTTTTGAACAATTGTTGCTTGCAGGACGACCGTACCCCTGACGAAAGAGTTCCAGGACCCAAGACTTTCTTCGGTTCGGAGAAACAGATCGTTTCTGGGAACCGGTCAGTGAAACTCTCCGCTAGCACGACTCTGGAGGAGGCACTAGTCATGTGCTTATGGGTGCATTACATAACGGGACTCTCCTACCCTGCGGCATATGGACAAACCCTTGGACTCCTCCAGTGTCTGCTCGTTGAAAATGACGAGTTTCGATTCAGTTCATGTCGGAGAAGCTCAGAAAATTGCTTATGGCCGTTCAAAAACAACAGAAATTCTGAGCTTCTGCTGATGGCAAGAAACGCCGAGTAATTTGTTTTTAATGCTATGAAGCAGGTAACTACACTCTAAAAAAAGCTCAGGAATCTACTTTCCCGAACAGCACTTGGATAGCCAATCACCGTAACTCACGGAGGCAGCTCAGCGAATCACGATGCCGAAACATAAGATTAGACCAAAAACCCAGTCTGAGTTGTGACATTAAGCAATGCAAAACGTCACGCTTGTATTGCTTAGTGTCACAACTCAGACTGCATTTTTTTGGTATAATCATATGTTTCGGCATCTACATTCGCTGAGCTGCCTCCGTGAGTTATGGTGATTGTCTTTCCAAGTGTTGTGCTGGAAAGTAGGCGCACGGGCTTTTTTTAGAATGTACTCTTATTTTTGTGTTATCCGCTGAAAAAAAATATTCAGCACGGTTGTATTGTTATTGCTTATGATAGGCAAAAGGAGTCACTTTGCAGCACGAAATTTTTTGTGTGTGATAGTTTCCAAGAAACGCCGATTTCTGGCGTCGTTCTAACGTCTTTTTTGTCCGTATGCTACCAGAACATCGTTATAAAATTACTATTTTGATACAGACATTTCAATATATTTTCTTGTGTCATGGCAAATAAAACACGTGTTTACTTTTAAAGATTGTTACTGTTTTATTTGACATATTGATTCCGTTTATCAAACATAATATACAGATCAATTTTCAATTCCGTTACGCAGCACAAAATAACTTTGGCTAAACAATATCAGCGAAAGTGCGAGAACTGCATCACTGCAGTGCAGCATGTCAGCTGACAGTCAAAACACGAAGGAGCAGAAATTCTACGATACAATAAGAGAGATAACCTAAAGCCGGGGTCACACTGCTTATACATCATACAAAATACATTCTGCAGACATGTTCCAAAACGAGTCACCGCGACATCCGTGCTTTGTATGCCACGTGACAAAGCTACCTCTTGAATTGGTTGCCTCGTGGCGTACGAGGCACGGGTGTCGCGGTGACTCGTTTTGGAACATGTCTGCAGAATGTATTTTTTATGATGTATAAGCAGTGTGACCCCGACTTAGGGGGACTATACCCCTGCATTTTAAGCAGGCCACCGTCCCTCCAAATTTAAGAGGGAAAATATCTCAAAAATGTCCCTCTTACTAAGGGGGACTGACCTCGAATTTAAGGGAGACGCCGTATCGCTTACTTTAAGAGGGGTGGTGTCTCACTTAATTAAGAGGGAGCATCCCCATGTAATATTAAGAGGTCTGTCGCCCCCCTTAAAGTTAAGTGGGAAAAAATCGAAGAAATGTCCCTCTTACTAAGTGGGACCGGGCTTAGAGTGTACTCGCCGTCGCTGACATCTTACGAGTCCCCTTGGCAGTCGAAGTCCTCGTCGCTGTCGAGTTCATAGATCTTGGCGGAACGCGCTTCGCGGACTACAGGGGCCGAAATGAATACGTCACGGCGGTCGTCGTGCCAGTTTTGCAGCTGTGCAGTCCTCCGCCACTACGGAACTCAAGATTGTGACGCGCACAAGTCGCCACGTGGCGGCGCTCATAATAAAGCAATCCTTCGGCTGTGCTGAGGAGCCTGACGTCACGATTTCGACGGAGTTCCCATGACGCATCGCGCGTCTCGATGACCAATTTTGTAGCGCTCGCTAGAATCGGATGCTTGAAACGAAAAATACAGCCATTCGCTCGAAATACGAGCGCTCCATTGGGATTTACGGAAGTCAAGGTCAGATTTCACCCATTTCAGAAAGGTTTCCATATAGTTATGTTTCTGTGTGTTTTGATTTTCGTTTCTGTACCCGATTAAGCGTTCCGGAAGGTTTTAACGCTAAGGATTGAACAGAGTCCCAATGTGTTAAAGCGCATTTCTTCATATTGAAGCATATACTCGTAGTGTTTTTTGTTTTTTTTAACAGAAGCCTTCAAACCCAGAATTGTGTCCGTGCGCCCGTCCATTCGTAAATTTCTCGCTAAATCTAGCGGGGAAACTGAATTGGTGCTTAGGTCAGGTGACTTCAAAGGATGTCACGTGACCTGATATTACGTGACCCAAACACCAATTACGTTTTCCCGCCAAAGACGGCGGGGAAATTGACGTCAAGTATGTTCAAATCGAGTTTCCCCGCTAAATTTAGCGAGAAAATGAACGTCACGTGACCTATACACCACTGTAACTTTCACCGCTAGATTTAGTGGGAATTTCATGCAACGTGACCTGATGTCACAAGACCTGTACACGATTCGTTTTCCCCGCTACGTTACGCGGAAAAACTGGCGTCAAGCGACCAGACGACACGTGCCAAATACGTCTTTACGGACCAAGTAAAGGACACATCAATACAATTTCTCCACTAAATCTAGCAAGAAAGTTGGCATCACGTGACATACACTAAGTTAGCTTCCCCGCTAAATTTAGAGGCGAAATTGACGTCACTTGACGGACACATCCAGCTTCCCCGCTCAATGTAGCGGAAAATTGATATAAAGAAATGTTCACATACTTTCACAAAAACAAAGGGCTTCTAAGCAATTTTAAGATATATCGCACCTAAAATACTGCATTTCATGCAATAGGCAGGTTGTGCGGGCCACTTCCGGCCGCTATGACAAAGGGGAGAGAACTACTTCCGGTTCTCCTATGTTTACCTAGTGTTTAGGTGGGTACGGATGACTCTTGGTTCGCTAGCGAGCAATTCCGTGAGAGCTACGCTCTGGAAATGCCACAGTGTGGTGCTTTCAAGCTGCGGATGCGTTCTGGCGCGTTCAAAACGTCACAAGGGCAGTTATTTCGATTATCTCCGAGACGAGTGACGCCACCGACGCCGCTAAGCCTGGGTGATCGCCGGACGACGGCATTGGCGAGACAGTCTTAGCCTACTTCGATGTGCTGTCGACAGATGGTGCAACGCGACTGACGCGAGAATGCAGCGCCGGCGCCGTGCGCCTCGGACGACCATTTCGGTACAACGATGGACCATTACGGCACGCACAAATGGAGTGCGTACACTTACCTGGGAAAGAAACCTCGAATACCAAAGCAAGGATGAAGAAGAATAAAACAATTAAAGATGTGTCGTTTTGTCCCAGTTTTGATTGTTTTATTCTTTCTTCATCCTTGACTTCAACCAACACGCTCTTCTCCCAAACATACCAAAGCAAGCAAGTCAAAACACTAGACATTTCGGCATTACAGACTCGCGTCGCGCTGAAGGGTAATAAAAACGTGCGAAAGGTTGTCTGCTAAAACCAAGACCTGGCTCAACGACCCCTGCAAGGAAGCTCGGCGCGTATCTTCGTTGCCTAATGGAAGTGGGTGCCCATCGACGACGCCTTGCCATTCACGAAGTAGTTGAACGCGTTTAGGGTTTGTAGGGTTTAAGTCGTTCTTAGTATATGAACGAGGATAGTAGAATAGGTAGTCCTTTTATAACCATAAACTGAGTGTAGATGTTGGCGCTGTATTCACAGTACCGGCTACGCTATAGAGGTAGTCCTGAAGATGCGCCCCCTATACCTTCGGCAGATTTGTCATTTACTTGAGGAACAAGCGTTCTCATTTCACCCAAGTTATCAGGATTGCATGTCGATCCAATATATGTAAATTTTGGGAGGTACCGAGGTTAGACATCGGCGGTGAGACTTTTAAAGTATGCGCTTCTCACTGATGGTCCTCAAGAACAAGCGACAGCAATAGCAAACCGAAAGTTACATGCACCTTCCGGAAGTTTGGCCATTACTAGGTTTTTGTATATCTCCGCACACCCTGTATAGGGAGATAAAGGTCGCTGCCAATTTTTCGGATAAGACCTCGAATGTTGCAGTACCAAAACAATTGTACAGATGCAGTTGTCGACAAAACAAAATACTTCAGGAAAAGAGTCGCATGCACGAGAACACAGCCAACAAATAATAATACATTTAACTGAAAACTGTGTTTTCAAGCGGTCTCTTAAAAAGCAGGTGTTGGCTACTTCTATCTGTTTATCATAGCAGGTGCACGAAAACATAGCTTTAACAAGTATTCTGAATTATGAATAATCCGAGTTCATTAGCTCGCACCAATTTTCTCGTATTTAAAGCCTTCAATTATATTGTACCCTCCATATGCATAATATTAAACGGAAAGCCCCAACGTATAAAACGTTTGCAAGGACATACGATGGAGCAGCTTATGTTACTGCAGTTCTCTCTGTCACGATACATTCGATACCGTGCTGCTTTACTATTTCCAATAACTTCGGGCAATAGATCACTTTAAAATTGTTTTTATAGGAACATATACTGGCACCTCAAGTATGAAAGGACTCAAATATATGCGGGTTGATAGAAAACCATAGTGAAATACCGGAGCTCACTGCTCAACTTAGAGAAAAAATTATCAGGTATTTACGAAAAATGTTTCCTATCTTTTCTTCAACATCATTTTACATAATCTTGTGTCCGTCCTTTATAGATTCTTTAAAGATTGATTTTCTTTCTAATGGTAGCGGGACGATGTCAGCTTACATATATATCAAATATTTGACGAAACATATTTTATGCTTTAAAATTCAAGATTTTGTTGCTAATATTAGGGCCTTTGCTCCTAAAAGCACAAAAGGAAAACGAGGATTGCACATGCCCGAAGCTATCAGAGAGTTCATAAAAAAGATCGGTCGCTTCCAGCGTGGAATGCACAAAAGCACGTTGTTCAAATAAAGATTGAGGATCGTGCAGCTCGACGCAGGGCTTTCTTTAATGGAAGTGGCGCCACACGTTGTGCAAATACCTCCGAGCTACATTGTATTACGTTTTGCGTCTGTGAAGCAATTGCTCACGTCAAGTTCAAAAACTTCACTGCGGAGACATGTTCTTTTTTCTGGATGAGTTTCGCAAACTGCGGACATTAATGTGCCAGAACAAAAAAGGTCACGGGTATAGAGTGCAACGCGACTTGAAAGGAGTGCGGTACAAACTAAATTATTCTGACACATTGTGGGTGTGCGGAGGCCCGTGGTGCCGTCAGAATACGCTTGAATCGTAAACAAAATAAGGAGAGTTCCCCAGAGGTCTGACCCGGTGTCTTTCTCCTGAACATAGCTTTCTAAACAATAGGATGTACGAAAAGGAATGGCTGGCAGTGCCTGCTATCGTCTTCCAACAGGTTTGTGTAGACGAGAAAGGTCCATGCCGGTCCGCCTACCTCGAGATGTAAGCAGGTCATGAGAGCGGAAAAAACACAATTTTCTCACTCTGTACCTTAATAAAATGAAATGTTTTATAGGACTAGGCGCCCATTTTACTACTATTACTGCAATAAGAAACGGCCATACACCAAAAGATCAACAATGTACGAATGCTCGTTTCGCACGAAATATAGGTGCGTTCCGGACTGAAATGAAATAGATTAATTATCGAATTTAAACACGACTTGAAATTTACGTAGTTACCATACTCTGGTCAAATTGTATCGACTGGCACAAACGTCGATAATACGTTTTCTGTTTGGTGCCACTTGATTTCAGTTGTTCGTACCAGTTTCACTGAACTTCTACATAAGTTATGTGCAGGGTGTGTTATGACTTCTGTCAATGGTGATGTGAGTTTAATACAATTACTGACGCAGTACTCTTTTACCAATCCCGATGTGCTAAAAAAATGTTGTCTGCTGCAAGAGGAACAGAAATATTTGAGGCTGAGGGCGTTGCCAAGAAGAAACGATTAGTGGAATGGCGCGTGTTCCTTTCAATACACAGAGGTAGAACCTCCTCTATATTCACATATACTGACTGTTCGACGACGGAGCCATGAGTGTCCGGTCACAGATTTGGAGCGCGAGGATTCGGTAGCACAGAGCATCTCTCGGGGAACCTCGTCGTCAGCACACAATTTTTGCAGCAGCGAGGACCCGAAACATGGTTTTTAAACCCGACGAGAAAAGAAGCGGTAGCCCGAGGAACGTGAGGAGCACGAGAGGGGATTCCATCGCTCGGGAGAAGTGTGTTTCGGCGTCTCGCCGCAGCGGGGCGCCCGTCACCGGGCTCTCCTATCTCATCCGTTGTCTGCCGCTCTACCTTTTCAATTTCGGCGGACGCGTCTTGTGGTGATCATGCAAGGCTTTGTCAGTATAGAGGAGGTTATGACTAGAGGCTTTTAGCCGTATCGGGGTCTAAACAACGCGTGAATAGTTAGCGTTATTTTTGGCATGCGCAGAGTGAATACCATAGAGTTATAATAATGTACTCTAGAGGTTCAACTGGCGCTAGTGTGCTGCTGCAAATTGAAGCAGACAGCAACCAGTCGAAAACCGACTTCCGGTAATGCATTTCTATGGGAAAAAGTGAGTGCATTTTCTCTCTTGCGCTCGATTATAAGAGCACATATCCCGAATAATTCGTACATACTAGGTAGCTTAAAACATTTCTCAGTCAGGCAGACGAAATAACTGGTCAGTTACGACGTCTTTCTTTCAAATTAATTGCATTAAATACGGTGCTAAAACGGCTTCGTGCATGTATTTATGTGCACTGTCGGACACTGTTAGCGCGAACACGGCGCCGGCGATTTTGAGCATGGGGAATATACGTACCAAACGAACGAAGGATATATGGAGAACTAAGACGGCAAGAACAAAGCAGTAAGACTGGATCAGTAACTCTCTCAGCATGTACGATCAAAATAAATTGAAGGCCAGGTAATAAAGTCACACTTTCAATGAGTACTGCTTTGTTCTTTCTGCTGTGTGCGAATATGCTTGTTCTGCGTTCAAAATATCTCCCCCACACGCTCGAAATCTTTTATAACAAGTACCCGATAAAGACTGCCCGGCAGAGAAAATATTAGAAAGAGACGCCTTTCGTACTCCACGTACTATTGTTATTTACGTTTTGAATGCTTTTAAATGCTCGTAAAGATGCAAGAAGGGGTCATTTTTATATAGTGACAAGACTAGCAAATTAAAAATGTATAAGCGCCACCGGAATGCCGATGATCCCTGAACGCGCTCTGTGTTCCTTTCGATTGTTATTTTGCTTAGAAACGTAGCTTGTTTTTACACACCTGCTGTGGAGCAGAGGTTTGGGCTTGAAATATAGCGAAGTTCAACCATCGTTCATGGATGAAGAAAAATGCGTTAATTAAAGTAAGTACACTTTTACAATGTTAACAAAGGTACATACTATTCGGTACGACCCAAATAACAAAAGTGTTCAATGTTTGTTTTCCGGCGAAGAGTCAAAATACACGCGCGTTTTCCCATAGGAATCCACAAGAGCACCACAAAAGTAGACTGGTTGCTGTCTGCTTCAATTTAGCGTCGCGGAAGTCGCATAGACACTAGCGCCAGTTGAACCTCTAGCGTACATTATAATAACTCTGTGGTGAATACCAGCAAAATGAAAAAATTACAAAGTTTTAAAATATTTCACGCAGGCTAGCCTAATTGATTCCTCCACAAATTAGAACGATTCCGCATTCTAAGATAAAGAGAAGTAGTGGAAGCTAGAAAAGAAGCGTTCTGTAAATTGTGCTGCGCAACACAAACAGAGGCCTTTTCATAAACAGTCTCTAAAGCTCACTCATAACTTTAACAGTTCTGCTTTTCTTCAGAAAACATATAAAAAAGCGCATTGACGGCACTTTGACGTGAAGAACAAGAGAAGTGTGCAACAGCTTGTCTCAAAAGAGGAAATATTAATTGACATTCGAGAAAATCAATTAGAAGCAGCAGCATTATCGATGCCCGCTTCAACGATCTCCAGAAACGCATTACTTCCAAACATGAAGTCTCTCGAGATTTTTTGTTTGTTTATTAAGTTTATATTATCTAGAGAACTTAATTAATTTCTTTGATTTATCTGGACCGTTTTGTCCCAGAATCGACAACACATCAAAGCAAAAACAATCACATTACTCAGGCGTTAGATATCAAATAATGCCCTCTGTCAGTTAAAGCTGGTGCATTTCAGCCGGAGAAAGCTATAAAACTATCACGTGCAGTGGCTCAAACAGCAGGCGCTGTCTCTGGAGTGGGACTGCGACATGGTTACTTAAGCGTTTATTTTCTTCGAAAATTGTCGAAATTGTTTAGGAAGTTGCGACAACACTCGACGTTTTAAGCACTAATTCAAGAACCACGAGAACAGAGCACGGCACTCTCTCCCCGGTGTTATATAAAGAGTTTGCGAGTAATGTGATTGCATTATTTTTGGGTACCGCGAAAAGCATGCATGAGTGCCTTTTTGTCGTGCGGTGCCGAGCTGTGCTCGTTGGTACACGGAAGAAGAGATGAAAAATGATAGCGCACTGCAAAAAAAGGAAGGAAAAGAGCACGAATGCCACACGAACGTCACGTGTTTTTCTTTCTTTATGCTGTTGTTGGTTTATGATGTTTTTCAACATGTCTTGGTTTTTCATATTTCCAATAAACTTGAAATGAAAAGGGCTCCAAGCCCATTAACAGCGCGCTTTTGCGCTTTCACGCTCAGCCGTTTGGTCGTTCTTGGACAAAGCTTTGAATAAAGAAAGTTGTGCCCTGAACAGATACGCTGTTGGAAAATAGGCATGTTTCGTACGGCGCTGTTTTCAAACACCTCTAAATTTCAACGCCCGAGAGGTCGTGAAAAAGCATTAGTGGAACATGTTTTGTAAGTATTTGTAAATAGAAATATATGATTAGCCTGACTACTCTACTGGGAATTGAACAAACAAATTGAGTATACGAAGCTTCATTAACACTTATTTGCTGTAGAAACAAAACAGTTCTCACGATTTGTTTTACTTACTAATTTATTCGAGCGATCCAAGTAGCGCCAACCTTATTGTATAAAAATATTGATCTCCAAGACTTCGGGTTCTAAAATGGCACATTGTAATAACGTGGTTTACGAGCTTTTGTCAAACATGGGCGTGCTCGAAATTTACTCATGTGCTGCTTATTGTCGTATGAAGCTTTGACGATTGCTCTAAATTGCAAGTTAGCAATTTTGTAGAAAAATGTATATATATAAATTATAAAATTTAGGTAAAAACTAGTCTGCTCTAGCTTTTACTAAATAAACCAATATGAGCAGCCTGAGTACTGTAAATACTTTGCAAAGACAATCGAAACCTGAAAAAAAAAATTATTTGAGAACTTGAGGCAATGTACTTTGAGTTCATTAAGGTTTATGTATGTTTCTCGTGTTGCTTATTTTTAAACTTTACCGAAGCACAGCTCTATTCCTATGAGGAAGCGAAATATTATATATATATATATATATATATATATAGATAGAGAGAGAGAGAGAGAGAGAGAGAAACGTAGCGCAGGATGACGAAAAGTATATACGGAAGAAAACGCACTTGAGACGGTTGTTGGAGTTTTTAAAACATATTATTGGTAAAGTTGGTCGACGTTTCGGCCTGAGTCAGACCTTCATCATCGAAAAAGGTCTGACTCAGGCCGAAACGTCGACCAACTTTACCAATAATATGTTATTGAAAACTTCGCCTAGCAGTGCTTTCATCATCTATATATCTATATACATAATACGTATATATATCATATATATATATATATATATATATATATATATATATATATATATGTATATTATGAATGGTCTCAAAAACCTAACGGACAAGCTTATTCCCATTAAAATGAGACCAGTTCGTAGAGCGCTTACCTGGGTAGCATTAACACACCCACTCTTTCTCTACCATGTTGGTACTCTTTCTCTGAATAAAGCAGGCTGTGTATATGGTAAGAACTAAAGAGTACGTAGCGCGGCACAGAGCTCCCGTGCGAAGTTCACGCTTGGTTATCAACTCTCTATGTGTGTCTTCATTGCTTACACTTGTGCGACCTTTTGGTCGTGCGCTGTGATGTCATAGAATTTCCCAATACGGAAGCACTGCCTCCCTCACTCTTGCATACATTATGGTATTTGTGACAAATAGCGATACACCTGTTGTGGCACTCTGTGGAATCTAGAGCAAAGATACTTTTGTTCTAATCCGTATAAACAGTTGGGGTGGCCGAGTGGGCTAGCGCACACCAGCTCGGAGCACATGGAGCGAAAGCTCGTGCTGCAGAACCCAGGGATCATGGGTTCAATCCCCAACCCCTGCCCATTTCGATCTGAATGAGGATCGTACAGGCGTTTGGTGGTGTATCACTACTGCATGGTGCAAGTTAAATATCACAAGTAACGGTAGGACTGCACTGGCTAAATTTCTCATCTACAGGTGAGACATCTGACGCCCATTGTCGATGACTGACTTCCGGCAGCATAAACATACACACAACACAATTACTATCAGTCGACCTGCTGCATTATTTAGTATATACAGCTATCTTTTCATGCACTTTTAATGAAATGGCTTGCGTTGTATTCATTTTTTTCCTTCCCCCGTGATATGTTAAAAAGGGCAGGCAGCGCACAACTTTCGTTAAAGAAAGGCCAAACGAAATTTTGAGCTTGTCGTTTTACGGGCGGTGGCAAATATACGTGGCATAATAATACAAAACATCTGTGAACATTTACAACAAGCAATAGACAATTAAAATTATTCTCCTCTTCTGCACCGAGAGAAGCACAACGTCCTAAGGAGTAGGGGAGGGAGGGGTGGGGGTGGGGGGGGGGGGGGTAAGGCAGCTGGACGGCGTCCAAGCGCTATCTGTTCAATAAGAGCGCACTTGACTCACTTCGGCTCCCTATTGAAGTGGAGTCGCAGGTCGTAGGCTCATATCACACATGTACTGTGCTAGACATTCACGGGGGCAAATTTTCACACAAATATTTTGCCATCCAGTTTTCTTTTTTTAAATATGATTTTATATACAGGACGCGCGCACACGCGAATAATTCAAAAAATTTTAATCCTAGAAAAATTGTTGACTCCAAAGAAGGAAATGAAAACCTTATTAGTGCCCCTCTTGATAAATAATTAAACCGTAATATGCTTGAAATAACATAATTTTATTGTGCCTTGTTTCATTATTCCTTCACGCCTACTTTCACAGATAATATATGTACAACAACCTCACAGTCGTTTATTTTAATGCCGTGGTAAGACCGGAGTCAACCATATGAACGTCGTATGAGGTTGGGTTGCAGCAGAATTCTCCCAGATGACACCAAGCTAACAGAAGCGTGATCTGTACTCAACTGTGACGTTTTAATACTGCATTCGTATGCTTATTTCGAAAGTAAATCAAGTCGTGTTTAAGAGGTTCACCATCTAAAATCATACTCACACTGAAAACAATTTTATTCTCCCCCCCCCCCATATTTAAGATCTGCAAAAAAAGAAAAAATATATATATATATAGAAAGAGAGAGAGAGATACAGGTACAGGTGTAGTTGGAGCAGTCAGAAAACGATTTAGATAACGTGCGCCTCACACAACGCCGATCTACCCAGGCCATGGCATATTGACTGCGGGCGCCAAACAAAAGCGACGAAGGTCATTTGGAAATTACGTAGCCATCGAACCGTCGCCGCGTAGGTTATCTGCTGCTCAATCTACTCCCTCAGGAAATGAGTTGCGTGCGGGCTCTAAGGGGGCCCAAGCACGCATCGTTCGCTGGGGCGAGCAGTGCATAGTTCCAATACCTCAGCTGCACTCCCCATCGATGCATACGGACGACGTCTCCGTGCTTCGGCAAGAATCGATGCCTGGTCGCTCGAAGAAAAATAATCATTGACAGGCCGCAGGCCATCGGAATCAATGTAGCAGGGTCTTGCTTCGTTTTCGTTGACTCGGCAAAATGCAAAAATGTCGGGAAATCTGATGTGGAACGACGGCTGCTCGAATGAGTGGTTTAAATAAACGGTTACTGAAATCAGCGTTCGTCCTTTATTTTTTTTCTTGCTCGCTGTTAGCTCATTTCTGTCACGCTTTCAAACAGAAAATGAAACAGTTTGCAGAAAGTCGTCGTAAAATATTTAACACGCGAAGAAATAATATAACATGGCGTCAGCAAGAAAAAAAAGCGTCGTGGTCAGTGAAGGCTTTTGACTTTCGTAGCAACGCATTTACTCTCCCTGTGCCCTCGAAGCCGTAAACCGAGTTACAAAGCTGCGAACCACCAAACAGAGAAAAAAAATGTAAGGAAAAAGTAAGTACCGTTTGTATTATTGTTACTAAGCATTTCGAGAGATTATATAATATTTTGGTAAGAATATACAAGTATTAATCTGATGGCCAGAATAATGATATATTCGACCACAACACATCGAGGTGTTTGGCAAACGCTTTCGATGTAGATGACTCTAATCTCGCTCAAAGTACGCTTCATGTAGAAATAAATTAACGGGAACTCGAAAAAAAAAATTATCAAGCCGGGCTTTTTTTTTTTTTAGCTACGGCGCGAAAAACGTTGAAAAAATCAAAAACAAAACAGTATTAGCAGTTGTCGTGCATTGATGTTAAATACACAGACTCAGCGATTTTTCTACAGTGTAAACTATTCTAGATCGTTAAACATTTTAATGGCCGGGACTACCTTCCATGTGTTCAAACAATCATTCAAATTGGTATAATTTATTTTAGGTTATTATGGCTTTGAGGCAGATTGCGACTGACCACTAGATACTACGAGTTATGTTATGTATTAAAGAAACATTGCCATTTTACTTCAAAAAAGCATCGCCTGTTTTGCCGTCTGAATGCTCCTCTTACCGCAACAAAATCTGCATTCCAATATAAAACAAAACAAAATCACCAGGCACCTTTAAATTATTTGTCAAACATTCCAAACCAATAGCTACATAGGCAACGAAAAGAGTTCAACGGCGTTCAAGGAGGGCGGTGTCCTCAATTCAATTCAATCTGAACTCGGCTTTCTACAAAATCCACCTTTATACGCACGTCAACTGAGCACTTGGCGTGTGAAGTGGCCTGTCAACCGACTTTCGGGACCCGTCAAAAACGTTAGCACGCGCACTGTGGAAACCACTAAAGAAAACAAAGAGTGTGATACAATACAAACTTCCAGGATACGGGTAGCCCAGCGTCAAAACAGACACTGACACCGTCCGTTTGTCGCTGACAGCCCAGAAATAACATAGAAATGTGCCTGGTGACGTTTCCGCTTGTCTTCACTCGTGTCGTGTATTATAGCGCGAACGAAGCAAACAGTGCGCGGGCGTCGGGAGTCACAATGCCGAAGCGACATCGCGCGGTCCACACGCCACAGACGGGTCTGCTCCAACCCGAACGCGACGTCGTTCCCAAAAGTTCAGCTTTCGAAGCTCTATGTTTACTTTATGACACCGGACGGAGGCTCGCAAAATGTTCGTGCCAAAGGCGTCGACCTGCCAGACGCGTATACCGCGAAAAAAAGAAGAAGAAAACATCAACATCGTGAAACAAGCGAACAAGGGATTAAGGCGTCGCGGTCTTGACCGATTTCCCTGCCGCGGCCGAGACGCCTGCGCGAGAGCGAGCCCGCGCAGGCATGGATATCACGCGTTCAGGCGTCCACACAGTGTACGCTACACCGAACTCGCTAATGAATGCAAGCTAATGGCCGGTTTGCGGAGTAAGCTCAGCACCGCGCAATAATCGGAGCTATAGGGCTGTCAGTGTGCGTCGCTGAGCGGCGCCACGAAAGGCAAATGTGCTCGCTCATTCGGGCGAGGGCTCGCTTTACGGTGTCTCGCGTGAATGTGAAGACCACTATTAGAAAAACACTAAACTTACTTAGATTTTTTTTGTATATTGATGTTTCGTTTGAAGGAACGCGGTTACTCTAGACATGTCTACAACAGAG
>JAZHYW010006408.1:0-29528 GCA_037355805.1 Ixodes ricinus
CGGATGTAGGGGGCTTTGCTCACGTCATGCGGTCCCGAGACGTAGCTGTTGGGTAGGGAGCCCAAAGAACGATTCACGTTCTCCTTTGTGTGTTGGATAAAACAAGACTCAACGAATAGCCGCTTTCGCCAATTCCTCTCCATGGTCAGCATGGTGTTTCCCTCGAAGTCGACTGTGTGGCCGGCTGCTTCTGCGTGCTCCGCGAGGGCGCCTGCCTCCACATCCTTCTTCCGGACATCATATTTGTGTCGCGTAAGCCTCTCTGCGAAGTTCTTACTTTGCGGCAACGTATGAGGCCGGGCAATTTTTGCATGGTATGGCGATAGACCAAGCCTTGGGCCCTTCCTTTGTGGGGCCGATCCTTCGGGAGGGGAGGCGATGACCGATTGTCGACACGGACTTTAGAGAAAGGATGATTTCAGCAGAACTCAAGCGTATCGCCCGCTACAAATTCATAAGGTCCTGCCCATCCCATAACAGGGACTCAATGTAAAGGGCTGCAGTTCGGGAATGGCAATAATGAGAACGGAATTAGTCGTCCAGCATTATCGAACGTCTATTCAAAACATCATACTGGGATCGGTATTAAGGGTAATTCTCAAACGCCGCACCCCTGAATATTGAAACATACCGAGGTATTCAGTGACGTTATGCAAAACCTCAAGCTGAACTCGCTGAGATATCTTTCTTTGTTGTCCGATGTTTGTTCCCCTATTCTATGCCAAGGGTAGAACTCACATTTTGTCGGGTACCAGAAGGGGCTGTCGTCAGTTCGTTCCTGTATTATTTTGCTTGCATAAGAAATGAGGTGGGAATTAGATATTAAGACACGTTACATGATGGTGGGTCATCAGTAACTCATGGTCAAGAAACGAAGTTTGTGGGACTATCACAATATAAATAGTTGTAATGTTTCATGTTGTGTGTTTTACTGCGTAATTCATCACCGTGGCCCTTCTACGCCTATTAGGCCAAGGGGACATACATCCGTAACAAGTCACCCGAAATGTGAACTAGTGTTAACTTGAAAGCATTTGTATAATTTTATAGAACTATAGATTTCTTTTAACGTTAGATGTTAGCTCGAAAATATAATCTGAAATCAAAAGAATTTTCTGCCGAAGAACTTAATTTTGTGTCGTAATATTAATAAATAAATTGAACTGGCTAATTCAAACACCAGGTCAGTTATATAAAAGAAAAAATGGTGCCTTGCTGCTATAATTTCTTCATAGACTCACATGAAATGTATTGTTTTGATAACTCACGAAACGTACTATAAGATCCAGACAATAGCGTGACGCAGTACATCCTTTTACAATGCCTGTGCGTGGTGAAAGAGGCTAGAACGGCAGTAATCTGGGGCGCTATCACTAAGTTCGTTAAAGATCTGTCCGGTCTTTTATGCCGGCATGTGAACCACCGCGAAAAAATTTCAGAAACCGTAATCTCACATACGATCAAATAAGAAAAACTAGAAAAAAGAAATAAGGGTGATGCTGCACCTCTTGCCAGCGTCGAGAGGTCACCTCACACCACAAGTATGGTTGAAGACTAAATTGAGTACATATTCTAATATATATCGCAGTATGCTATGCAGAACTACTTCAAGTTGTACTTACTTTCTAGCATGGGTAACTTGCAAAGCACATCATCCTTGAGTTAATTTCTTAACCAAACTAGACTCGGTTCACTCCTAAGAGAGAGTATGGAGGAACCTGCGGGAACGTTGGACCAGTCTTATGTTCATCTCATGCCACATGATCACGCTGCCGCCCACACTCAGGCTCAGACAGATGGGTCAGGATGAGAGGAAGCTGTTGATTGGTCCTGCGAGTGTATACCTCTTACATGCCCTGTCAGTTAGGGTTCAACGGAGTATAATAAGCTAATTTTATTGTCAATACATTTTCTTAGTGTCTTGAAGGCAAAAATTCCCCTCAACTTTACATCTTCGCGTACTCGTACATTTCAAGGGTGAGTATAAGTTCCGAAAATGGCGTGAACACTCTTTCGTTCAAGCTGCCCAAAACTGAACTATAAATGTGAAACAAATATGAATTGCACAACTCTCTTATAAATGTAAAATGTGAGGCGTGGAAATCAAGAGTGCTAGAGAGAGACACAACAATGTTTATTAACCATTTGGCTCTTTGGTTTTTCGTTCCAGTCGTTATTTGTACACACAGTGTTTGGGAACAAGATCACCATGAAGCAATTGAGTTCGGAGAACTGGCTGTTGTCGTCACATATACAGATATGTACACTCTGATAGAATCTCTATAGCACACGTATGTACAGCAGGAATAGCAGAGCAGCAGGAAATAAGATCCACGCGATGGAGTTGAAAAGCCCCTGGACTTCGCTGACGAAACCTAATTTAAAGCCTTTAAGAATGGCGTACATTTTTATACAGCACATTCCTTGCGCACATGTGGCATTGTCGCGTTTTAACTTCTTACTTCTTGTACACATCTTTCGGAAACTTGGGATAGGTTAATACACTCATGGGATTGTTTAACGTGTCTCAACAATCTAAAACACTCGTTATATTGTGTTGAGATTGTTTTGTCAGGTCTGAGAACAGTTAACAACGAAACGCAAATGGTTCCAACATTACATTAATGATGGCATTTATCGGGGCACAATCATACGATTTAATAGTTTAAGATATGAAAGGAATCATTGAACTTCAAAAGCCTAGACTTAGACGCAAGAAAAATACAATAGAAACGATTTACGTTACCTAAATGAATGAATGCCAAATTTCTATAATATCGCCGTGTGAAAGAATTCAGAAGACGTTTGTCGTTTGTTTTCTTGTTTGTTCAGATTTAAACCTACTGCGATCGGGAAATGATTTCGGTCTTCGATTTAAAGTAATACATTCTCTCCTTCTATGGAAAGTTGCAGACCTGTTTATTTAATGACTTTTACAGTTAGTAATATTACTTGTTTAAGTATGGCCTTTCTTCGCAAGTTTCTTTACGAACTATTTTCACACGATTCATTAAGGCTTTATTTATTTAATTTTATCGGCAACCACACGACCCTTCACTTTTCTGAAATAGCAGCATACTGCTCAGAAATTAAAAGGTTCGGTATTTTGAGTAATGCATCTACTTGTCCAGGGGCTATTCAAAACAACCGTACAATGTCATAAGTATCATACAGCATGTCAAAGAGACTGTGAAACGCTTGTAAGAATATATGCGCGCTTGAGCGTCTTTATGCATGTACATAATTACACATATTTCTTCAATGAGAGAGAGAGCACTGCAATAGAAATGGTTCTCTCACAAGAGGGCTGCGAATGCGAGTGATGCTGCGAAGTTGGCGACAAGAAACCTTGGCGCAGCGGAAGAAAATGAAATACCGTCAAAGAAAGCACAGTCGCATAGGAAGGAACGCTGCAATCCAGCGAACACGTACCAACCAACCAATGACAAAGCACAAAAGACGGTTCGGTTCAAAAACCTAATTTTCACGCGTCCATAGGAAGTTTCCGTAGACTGTTTTCTTCCCTCCGCTACGCTCTCAGCAATGAAGACGGCACCACTGCGCACGCGCGCCGCTAGCCTTGCCTGCAGAATTCCGGATCTCCTAGCCGGTTCCGGAGAGCGTTGCAGGTCGGTGGAAACGATCCACAAAAACTTAATGTTGCGCACCCGATGCGTTACGCTCGTTGTCTCAGCGATGCGCACGTATGTGTGCGTACGACTCTTTGTGAACCTCGTCTTGCTATCGCGTGTTCCCAAATCGTAACTCCGACTCCGACCTCCCTTTCTCTGTTTCACATTTCGACCGCCAGTCCGCCCAATTTCTCGCGGGACACAGGAATAAAAGGGTAGCTCTCCGCTACTCTCTTTCGCGTCTTATGCGCTAGGTGGCGCTACAATCACCATCCGTGGACTGACAGCGGTCATCGTGTTTTACTTCTTCCTCCACATGCTCTATAAAAAAATTAAAAAAAGACGCGCACTAATTTTTTTTTTGTATGTTCACTGTGTATTTTTGGGAATCAACAAAATGCAACGTGTAGCAAAAAAGATGTAGTAATTTCTTTTTTTATCGCTAAAATGAACTACGCACCGCCGAACGCCCAGCGTCCGTCCAAATGTAGCTCTAGCAGTCCGAAACAGATGCTAAATTTCCAATACTAACCACTATCTTACTCATAGGTTGTAAGTGAGTTTTTGAAAATTGCAATGGGTAAATGGGGCCCGTTCTTGGTAACTGGCGCCTTGCAACTCCAGGTATTCGAGAGCTCCGTTGGCCGCCATTTTCTCGGCGAAAACTTTAGAAGATCAGTTAGAACTTTTTTAACGTGAAACGTTCTTTGGCTAGTTGTTCAAGATTTCGTGTAGCCAGATTAAGTGAAGCCGGATTAAGTAAAGCAGGATTAAGTGAGTCGGATTACGTTTCCCCGCTAGATTTAGCGGAAAAATAACATCACGTGATTTCAGCAAACGCTCAGTTCCCGCGCTAGATTTAGCGGGAAAATTGAAGGCGCGTGACCTCAACACCAATTTCATTTTCCCGCTAGATTTAGCGGGAAAATTGATATCACGTGACGTTAACACCAACTCAGTTTCCCCGCTAAATTTAGCGGAAAAAATAACGTCACATGACTTCGTGTCGCGTAACCTATACACAAATTCAGTTTCCCCGCTCGATTTAGCGTGAAAATTGACATCATGTGGCCTACACATAAATTCAGACTCCTCGCTAACTTTAGCGAAGATATTTACGCGTCACTTGACCTATACACCAATTCAGTTTCCCCACCAAATTTAGCGGGAAATTTACATTACTTGACACCGATTGCATATGGGTGCAGCCACGAGGTGCAGCTGTCGCTGAACGCTTGTGATGCTAGAACGCTTACCGTATCCAACAGAATTTCCTAGCAATTTTCCGTACATCTGTTTTATCAAGATAACGGTGACAGCTGAAACACTGGCATCTTGTTCAGTCTTCTAGAGCTACATTTTTGTAGAAAATGTGCACTGGGCGGTACGTTTTTGTTTCGTTTTTTCTGCGGCAGGAAAAACGCTGTAAAATGTTTTTGAGACACCTTGTACAATGATAGCATGACGCCAGACCTTTATGCAGTGATAAGCTTATAAAAAAATGCACTCCGGGTGCGCTAAAAAAAAAAGAAAAGAAAAGCACCTCGTTTGACCGTAGCGAATAAAGTTTAGCTCACTACCAAATAAAAAGAAAAAGCTACAGAGTGGGGGATGTGCGGGTTTTTGATATGTTGTGTACATTTGTCGACGACACTGGTTTCGGCAGGCTGCTACCGTTGGATCATTGATCTCCACCGCTCGACGCATACCTACATTTGTGAGTCGTCGTCGACCGAGGCGTTCATAGATACATCTATCCTGTTTCACTCGAACTTCCACAGCAGCTGACGCTACGACTCGATCGAGACAAGCAAGGGCACCCCAAAAACTGCACCGTCATGGCGTTCTTCACCTTTGTGCGTTTCTTGTCGGCGGCTAAACTAGTCACATGCCCTCCTAACAAAAAGCAGAGTCACGGCACATTCGCACACCCAAACTACGCAGCTTTCTTTTTCTTGTAGTGGAAGTTTTGTTTTCTATCGAATGTGAGGGGAACATAATATGATTCGTTGGATCTTCTTTTTCATCCCGTTTGTACCTTGGATGAAGTCAATAACAACTGGCTGGTGCAACAATAATCTGCAGCTACTCGAATGACACTGCTCGTGCTTCTTTGCGAGTAAGCCTCTGCAGTCACTCACAGTGCGACAAAACGGGGGACCTAAGGTATGTCGAACCGTCTCGCTAATAAAGATAAAAAAATGATAAGGATAAAAAATGAAAAAAAAAATAATTTAGGAAATGCCCATGGAGCGCGAAATGTGTTTAACGTTCGCTGCCGCTCAAAACCGTTTGTTTCAAAGTTAAGATTTACCTTATTGAACAGTGTCGTCTGTGAAACGCTGCTGCGTCGGCTTTGGCGAAACACTACCCTCCTCTCTTTCAAAATTTTCTCTTCTATCGTCTCTTAATCCGCTATACCAGGGGTGGCCAAACCGCGGCTCGCGAGCCGCATGCGGCTCTTTGCTGGTCCAAGTGCGGCTCGTGGATCCCTCGTAAGGCCCCCCCCCCCCTCCCCCGCCTCTTTCTGCGTTTCCCCAGGAAAAAAATAAGGGATTTCAGGCAGAGTAAAGTACGGCTCGCGGTTTGGCAGCCTTGTATCCCCATAAGTACTGTCGTACAGCCTTGTGCACTCATACGTACAGTCAGACTCTAAACGAAATTTAAATTTGCCCCCCCCCCCGCGGCTCTTAGAAGTTTTGGGGTTTCGTTTGCGGCTCTTAGGCCGGGTCAGCCTGGCCACCCCTGCGCTATACCCTCCCCCTAACTAACGATGACCATTCGGCATTTGGCCGTAACTCCCGCGTTTGTATTTTCTCCTTTTGAAAGTCTTCCTTCTCTCTCTCTCTCTCTGCTCCATAGAATGATTTGCTCCGAGTAATCGCCTCTGACGTAGATTAGGTTTTGTAACATAAAATATTATAATCATTAATAATTAACCGTTCGGCTTTTTTTATAGTCGAAAAAAGGTTTTTTAAAAATGTTCACCGCTTTCGTTTGTTACAATGAGCACAAATATTTCTGGGCGAGAAAATAGGCATTTTTCGAAAAACAAACTTCAACGCTTAAGGCATTAATCCTTCATGTAAATACACTATGGGTTTAACATGTTCGCGTTTTGACATGACGGATGGGTTGAAGGTAATAAGCACATTTGTAAATACTTTATAAAGCTCAAGCGAAGAAAAATACGCAGTGTTGGGAGCAAGGATGTGTAGATACCTATTCGTTCAGTTGGACTCGAAAGGGAAAAAATGATGACCATCAATCGAGATCATAATTATCCGTGTTCATGAAACTGTCATAGACCAAACAAGAGACGGTTCTCCCTTTGAGGGATAATGATTGAAATAATTTTATAATAACTAGCGATTACGAGCTGTCGCAAACATGGTGGAGGCGTCAGGCGACGAGAGCGAGCAGCCATGGCAACACGAATCAAGTGCGCGATCAAAGAAAACGAAAGAAAATAATGCCAGGTACGAACACTGAAAACAATCGATATTATACACACATCTAAGTTATACTCTACGAGAACGATGCTGACTTTACATAGCGCGACTGCTCGGAGATTTCTAGAGCGAAAGCCGTGGCAGTCGTGCTTTCTTAGGTACTGCTCATTTTGCTAAGCGCGCTCTTAGGGATCGACAGGATAAGTTTGAAAACAAATCAACGACAATAAAAAGCAGTCCTACCAATGTACAGGAGTAACCTCTCACAATGCGCTGCTCTCGAATATATAAAAGTGTTCAAGCATGCGTTAGAAGAAAGCGAAAAAACACAAAAAACAATAACATCACGTATGATGCAACGTCGACACAAAGTGTGCGGTTTATTTAGCACACACCGTCTGTTCACAACCCGCTGTGAGGCTTGCTCCATTCCAAAGTGCTTCTCAGCTCCATGAGTGTAAGTGTTTAATGGGCAAAGTTAGCGCCATTACGGATGAGATGCACAGCAGGGTATATGTATTCTGGGAATGTCCTCCCACGACCAATCGTATCAAACTCTGATGTGAGATTAAAGAGCCACAACCCCCGCAACAATCGCAATTTTGTCAAAATGAATTCAGCTCCGGCACAGTTATGACATAGATGCATGTCTTTGGATGACGCGCAGTGAGGAACTAAATATGCAGGTTGGCCCTATTGTGTATCATTAAATTTTAAGTTAACATAACGTTTACTTTTTTGACAGTTTAAGCCGGGAGCAGCTGAATGTTGATAATTAGGAGCATTATTTTACAGTATTTCCCTTTCTATATTTTGTGTCACCTTATAATGGACTACAGCCAAAACTACGTGCTGACAGGTCTAATCACTAGCCAGTTAGAAACCGTGTGGTATATGACTCTGGTGTCTGTATCAGTGCCCTCGTCTTGACTTACCAATACACAAATATATATCATGCGATTCCCAAACACCTTGTGATTGGAGCTGGCCACCGTTAGTGTGGTTGTAGTCCATCGTATGGTCAGACGAAGTATAGAAACGTTAGGGCGTAGTCTACCCGAATAATCTAAGTATCCCTGATCCACCTATGTGATTGCAGCAACATTGAATTCGAGAAATATGTGGTATTCTCTGGGCGCCATAATTGAACGCGGCTTTCACAGCACCGGTTCACAGTGCATGCTCTAAGCAATACCTCACATATCTTATTAGAGGACCTACAATCTCGATGATGAAAGTGTACATTACGGAAGCGTTGCGAAAGTTCGCGATAAGCTCGCGCTCAGCAGCAAAACGGACTCAACTGTGGCCGCCAGTGAATACCACCTATAGGAAACTAATCGCGTTGCGTAGAACGCCGTCTTCAGTAACCATATCATAATGTTTTTTTTCTCTAACAAGAAGTGACCCTACAGATGGGAATGCCAAAATCACGGCCAGTTGTACCGATTCCGGGAGTTTATTTTCTGAGTGGCTGCACCATTAACAATTCGAAGGCAGAAACGTTTTTTTTTCACCCGCGTTATTTTACAGAATTACTCAAGTAGTAATGGTACGTAGGTTACGTTTGGTTGTATGGTGGCATTAGCGGACAATACATGCAGAAAATGATTGAAGGATTGTTGGACACAGTGAAACACTTACACACTTGAAGATGTTAATCACTTCGGAACGTGCAGAAAACGAATTATTCGCTGATTCGGTCGAACCAGTCTACGGAGGCAACGTTGCTCGATATATACCTGCAACCCTAAATATCACATTTCTAACTTGACCATCTGGGATATACATCCCAGTACATGACGTGCGGTAGACGAAAGGGAAGAGTATCTGTTCGTTTAGAAGGACTGGAACAGATATGTAGTGACAAGGAGGAAGGAGCACAGTCGGGACTGGGAATAGGCATCACACGAGCAGTACGGGTTCACAGGTGTATCTTATAAACAGTGCAGTATGCCGTACTCTTAAAAGTATGAAGTCTCTTGAAACAAGAACCACGCTTATTTGGGCTATACTCGACTACGACTTCAGAAGGTAGCGGCCGAGCTGATAAGAACGTTGTAAGTGTAGATACCTGCTACTTAATGGAGGTTCGTTTGTACACGTAAAGGATAAAGGTACAAGAAGGCAGAGTGTAAACAGTGTATAGTATATCTATGTATGCGCATTATATGTTCTTCAGAAACATGGAATCTTTGGAATAATGTGAGCTTAATCAAGAAAAAGATATTGATGTCACCATCGCTTTCATCTTCAATTTTTCCTTGTCTTTACAACATGGTACTTTTAGTTTATCTCACTTGTAGATCAACGATCAAACAATTTAGCCTTGTAAATTCTAAATCATTACACCTGAAAGATCTCTGCAAGGTAGACAAGACAGGGTGTCTGAAAAAGAAAGAATTTACTCGAATAATATTTAGTCAGGATAAGGATAATTGGAGTTTTTAGTTCTAATCAGCACTCAATGTTCGCCTCGCTAGCAAAGGCGCTTATCTTGAAACATTCATAGGGACGTTGAGCCCCAAGCATCCTTCTGAATTTTCATAAAGCGAACGCCTCTGCTAGCCTCTGCTATATGAGACAAAACAATGTCAGCAAAACGAAGCCGTGGCTCACTACTCTTAATAGTTCATAGATAAGTTTTGCAATTCTTCATATTTCGGTAGAACGGGAAAATGCCAGAAAAGTCAGTACTGCCGCAACCATATCTTAAACATGCAAACGGAGTCCCCACGTTTATATGTTAAAGATTGGTAACAGCTAAACCGACATTCCTAACAATTATCATGTTGGTTAAGTACATCGATTTGAAAACATAAGAAAGAGGATTGAGGTTTCATTTCAAAACATTATTTAAAAAAAATGTTACAAGATAACTATTACTCTATCTCAGTGACAATTCAGACCATCTCTAACTCCGGGTTGACGCTCGTGCGCCGTACCGTGGCGCTCGCCGAGGCTCCCTGCTGTCACCTGAAGGTCGGCTTCTTGCCGCACAGAATCCGGCTGAAGGCATTCCTGAAATCCGGACTGAAGATGGTGTAAATGATAGGGTTAATCATAGAGTTGGCGTAGCCTAGCCATAGAAAGAAGCTGAACAACAGCTTGCCCGGGTCACACGCGTCGCACAGTGCCATCACGAGCGCCATCATAAAGAAGGGCAACCAGCACATCACAAACACTCCCGTGATAATGGCCACCGTCTTGGCCGCCTTTCGTTCCCTGCGTGACTCGATGGACTCCTCGACATGCTTCTTCTCCCTCTTCGTGAGCACAAGGAGGCGTCCGATGCCGCCGTGAACCGCTTTCATGCCGTTGCTTGGTGGCTGGTTGCCCGAGTTCAGAGTTCCGTGATGCGGTGTGCTTTCGTTCGAAGGCGGCGCTGAAGATGTGGAAGGTTCCTTGTGCACTATAAGCACCGCCTTGGCACCGGGCTTGTGCCGGATCCGTTGTCGGGCCACTTTGAATATCCGCCAGTATAGCAGAAGAATCATTATAAGAGGAACGTAGAAGCTGGAGCACGTGGCGAATACCTGGTACGCAGCGTCCTGGCTCACCAGGCACTTCTTCTCGTTGAGAACACGACTGTGCGAGTCCTTGTCCTTCCAGCCGAAGATTGGTGCTATGGACACCACGAAGGAGACACTCCACACTAGGAAGATCATGCTACCCACCTTCCGGACGTCACGTTGGCGCATATAGTCCATGCACGTGACCGCCCAGTAGCGGTCCACGGCAATGGCGAGGAGGTGTAGGATTGACGCCGTGCAGCACAGCACGTCGCAACATGTCCATACGTCGCACAGCTCCGGCGCGAGCACCCACTCTTGAGTCACCTCGTACACCGCCCCAAGAGGCATCACCAGACACGCCACCATCAGGTCTGCCACGGCAAGGGAAAGCACCAGGTAGTTGCTAACTGTCCGAAGGTTCCGTTCCATCAGTATGGCCGCGATGACGAAGATGTTGCCAATGACGGTTGCCACGATGACGAGGCTTAGGAGAATGGATACCGTCACAACCACCACGAGGTTCTCGTGCCAGGAAAGGCTGGAGTTGCCGATGCTTGAGTTGGTGCAGGACTCCTGGGCGGAGCTCCAGTTGTCCTGTCTTGAGGCGTCTGCTTCGTTGATGACACTGGCGTAGTGGGGGTTGGCTCCCGCCATGTCCGGCCAGAGCGTAGTGAGCCTCGAATCACCGTTCATACCGTGTCAGCAGGCGTCATTATGGTCGGGTTGCCATCTTCAATCGTATTCGAGTTTTCGACACTCTGTCCGTTCGCACCGATCGCTGCGTAGCTTGTGGAAAGGAACTGACTCGACGATGACTTTCAGCCATATTAAAGAACGAAGTAGCCTCAACTGTAATAGAGAGAGAGAGAAAGAGATCACTGTTCACATTCTCTACGAGCTATGTACTCTGGCTGGTAATTAGATATTTGCAGCATTAATTGACCATCACATTATCTGTAGAGGAGAGCGCAAACAATATTTTTTTGTCGCTGGAAGAAGAACAGAAGAACATTAAAAATTAGATCTAAACCATTCTGAAGATATTATTCAATGAATGTTAGAAATACATTTTTTATATATTTGCGCTGTATCCGGCAACACATTTGAAGGCCAAAACTGCTCTATTTGTTTAATTTTATTTGATCTAAAACAAAAACTGTATGACTGCAGAATGCATAATGGGCTTTTGCTGTGCTAGCTGGTTTATTATGTCATGAAGAAGGCCAGCTTGAACATATAAACATTCACAACAAGGGAAAGGTGAAAAAAGGTGCATATTCCGTGGAGTGCCTGTAGTTTCCTCTTGGTTCAACTAAAATAAATTGTTGTGAATATAAACATATAAAAATAACTAGAGTATCGTATGCCTTAAGATAGTACGTCCTGAACGAGCTACGCGCACCCATACTCCCATTTATGCACCTATTCCTCTGAAGAAACAACGATTTTCTTTTCACGGAGATGCTTGACACGACGACAGCACCGTTCAGTTAGTTAGACGTAGCCTAGCCCCATTCCTCTGCGTTACACTTCACAGGCTATTCAACTTCTGGCAATAGCACATAACTAATAAAATCCTGGTCACCTTCTGCTTTTTCATGGTTAAACGTATTCACACTAATTTGATAGAAAGTAAGCTGATTAACTCGATCATAGCGCTAAGCGTCTGTTGATGCATTTTTTGAACGCGCCTTCTTTCCGAATTTCAAAACAGAACTTGCGTCCAGTTTAGCCCGCTTTCGTTTCTCATGAACTGGCTTCAAATGGCAAGTGCACAGGCTTTTCTAGTCCACGTGGTGCTACTCCTGGGCGCATGAATTTGATAACAAGTAATAGAAAAAAAGAAAAAGCAAAGGTCAAGATGATTTAACTTTGTGGCAATGCAGGATCGCTCGATTTATTCGTCAGTGTATATTACTGGCTTCTCGCATCTAACTATGCAGCACTACACGACGCAGCATTTTGCCTTGACACAAAACTACATATTTCTCCTAATCAAATAAACTTACGCGGGAATTATTACAGCAAACGATCACGCCCATGAGAGTTACAATGTCTGAATCAAGTAGAAGAAATTAAATTTAACAATATTTTCCTTTGCTCTAATTAAGCAACATTTGAAGTTTAATTAACCTTGGACAAATTCACCTACAGCATTAGTAAGCACTTATCCCCATTCTCCTGCGTTGCACTTTACAGTAAAAATGTGAAGGGTTCTCTTTCCCCTAAACGCTTTCGTAGAACAGAAATTAACAAGATCATCCAATGTGGAAGTGCACCATGCTAGAAATTGTACTCACCGATTGCGTGAAAAGTTATTTTTGGCAATTCGGGTCCCCGAACGTCTCACGGATGACCGGGCATGTCTCTTGCTCTCTCGTATACCCTGCAATATGGAACGAAAAAGCAACCACACCTTAGTCTCTCTATATATTGTAATCTCGATTATAATTAAATAAACAAACATCATATTTGGGCGTTTACGCAGTTCAGTGCTGCCCATGACTACGTGCAATCGCTGGTAAGCTGCAAATAGCAGAAACTCTTGAACTCTTTACCTCCAATGACTGCGAACGTTGCGGCAGCGTTCAGTACCTGTATTTTAAAAGTGATCATATACTTCTCCGATAAAACCCATGTGATATCAATCCCGGCAATCTCCAGACATAAGGAGTGAATGAAGAGACAGAGATTATGGTTTGGCATCGAAAACGGGAACTGTACAGAGACAGTGATCTTGAGCTTTTGCATGCTTAAATATGTAGTCGCTAACAGAGCCTTCCTTTCCTGGTGATATAGGCTGAAATTTGATCCAGCCGCCAGCCTGGCAACCCCGCTCAAGCAGCCTGGCAATCGCGTACATTACGTTAATCCCTTGACACCTCACGCTCTGCTATGATGTACCGTTTTAGCTTTAGCCCGAACAGCTTCAAGCGAGAAACACTGAGAAAACGTATTTCTTGTCCGCCTTTCAAGACAATATGTGCATAGTGATAAGAGAGAACCTGTCAAAAGCTTCCAACCGATACCTCGGCATTTGAAGGAGACACTCTAGCTAGAATGCATGCTATGGAGGAACAGGTGCCAACCAAAGCCCGCGAAGTTTCACCAGTCTGTGGAAGTATCCTTGTAGAGTGTCACGGTCCCTACGTCTGTGTCGCCATGTCACAAAGTAATGTATTGATTTACATTTCATACTGTTCAAAGACTATTTATACCAGCATACTTTTAAAAAATCAAGGAAGTGCTAGGCCGATACCTTGTAAATAAGAGATATAAAGCGCTGAACAAAGAAAAAAATCTGGTTCCGCGTCTTTTTTATATAAAAGGCATATCGATAATGCTAGTAAATAAAAGAAAGGTGATGTAATTCCATTTCTTCTGCAGCACGCGGCATCTCTTGGCTTTAGAAAAGAGCAGATATCATAAAACGTATCAACAATCATAATCGAATGACAGCTGATATATTTATATACAAGTTAAGAATGTACCAGAGGCTCCGCCCACGTCTTTATTACAGCCACCCAATATTCCTCCGCGATGCGCAAGTAGTCTGCCACCAAGGCAGAAGGCACAAGTCGCGCTCACAGCAGTGGGGATCGGTGCATACTATTCGCCCTAAAAACAAACAAGACCAGGTGGACAAAAAGAAAAAAAAACACCTTCATCCGAACAGGTTTAGCAATAGAGTACTCCCATTTCTGGCACCCTGCGCTGCGCCAATGTCTTTCTTTTCCACTAACCTCCATGTCACATAACTCGTGTCAGCTACTGCTTTTCCAGGTTTCTCCACGGAGGGATCCGATGCCGTGGCTCGCACGTGGTGGGGATTATTTGGCTTATTGTTACCTTATATCCAAGTAAAGATAATACCACAAGCAACGATTTAATCGCCTTCCTTTACTTTTTTCATTAAAAAAAGGAGTAGCAGCTTTAGAGGAGGTCAAAGATTACTTATTTTACAAATAAATAAATACAAAGCGATAGTCTTGCGCGAAAAACGTTACCGCGAAAGTTTTCAACTGGCTGGTTTTTGCAAACAATGAGACAAGTCCAAAGTTTGCATATCTGACAGATGGATTTTTCAAGGCACCGAGGCTCAGTGTTCTGAAACCTAAAAGAAAAATATAATCGAAAGTAATCATGAAAAGTTAAAATAAAAACCCTCCGAAAACACACCGCCCGAGAGGCGCACTCAAAGGCTCATAAATATGATAATTTTACACCCGGCGAAAAAAAAAAAAGGTAACACACGTGTTTGCACACAAGAGCACGTACGTGGAACAAGGGCAAAGTAATGCCCCGAAAGAATGGGAAAGTAGAAGACAAGAGCGTTCGCCGGACGACCCGGGGCTAATTTCATTTGGCACGGAAACGGCCGGGAAAGGCCTTAGGGTGATCTCCCCGGAGACGAAAATGTAATCCGAGTTCGCCCCAGCGCGAGATGTGTCCGAACTCAGCAGGCGCATATGTGTATCCATGCGTGCCGCGTGTGCGTGTGTCTGTAAGTGTGCCTGTGTATGAGTTTCCACTCGTATCTGCTTAGATATACGCGCGCATGGGGAGCGGCGGTGCGCGTTTGCCTATGTGTGTTCTCAGGACCCACGGAAAAGCTGAAGCAAAATAACGAGAAAACAAAGAGAAGACCGTCGGGAAGGGGACAGATGCATTAAGTGCAGTCTCGTGGGATTAGATGGCACTACAACAAACAAAAAAACGAGGGAAAGATGAGATTGGTTGCAGTGCTCCGACTTTTTGACCAGAAGGTGAGATAAGAAAAAAATAAGACGTCCAGAAGGGAGGATGGAAGGAAGTTTTCGTTAAATATTGGATTAGAGGAATATCTCCACGGTAGTGAAGGAGCGACACGTACCAAAGAAAAGTAATCATAATTTGTTTGGAGATAGGGAATGAGACTATCTAACCTAACCTGAACGGAAGTCTGTATTACGAACGAGGAGAATAGATGCTGAAGAAAGAAGGAAGATGAGAGAACATTTTAAGAGCGAACAAAGAAGGATGACGAAGGAAGACTGCAGGGAGGAAGGAGAAACAAATTGAATGAGGGGGCATGAGGAAGGGAAATGATCGAGACTGAGTGAGAAACAGCAAGAAAAACACACACACACACACACAACACACACACACACACACACACACACACACACACACACACACACACACACACACACACACACACACACACACACACACACACACGCACGCACGCACGCACGCACACACACACACACACACACACACACACACACACACACACACACGCACACACACACACGCACACGCACACACACACGCACACGCACACACACACACACACACACACACACACACACACGACACAAGAAACATGAACGAGGCACCTCAGGCACAAAACGTAATTTAAATGAGGACAAACAAGAGTATGGAATGAAAGACGACGAACGGACGAACAACAAAAACCAAACAGATTGTTGAAAGGAAGATATGTGGAGTGAAAGGGACCGAGCGACGGAGACTAGGACGAAGCAAATCAGGTAAACGGTATTTTTTGCCGCGCGGTCTCTCACCGTTCCACGATGTCTTCCTGATCGGGGTTCGAGTCTTCCTCAATTCTTTCTTCACCTATTTTTTTCTTCTTAAATTGGAGCAGACTTGGCGAAACGCAATTATCGTGGGTTGCGCCTACAGCAAAGTAAAAATTGCTGCAATTTAGTAATTTTTTTTTCTAGAAAGTTCTGGAGACGGTGAGATTATTGAGTTTGTGCAAGTACAACGGCCGTACGATGTTGGGGGAAAGAGAGGAAAAATGTTCAATTAGAAATCGCTCTCGGGGCATCCGATTTTCAAACTGTCTCAAGCGTGAAAACCTACGCTGACATACGATGGAAGCTGCTTGCTCTTTGGACCAATCACATTTCTATCTTTCGTCATATGATTACGGTCCCGCACATACCCCCGCGCGGAGGTAGTGGGGTCAGGTGATGGAAAGAAGGCGGTTGATTGGTCCTACCACACCGTGGGCCTAGGGGTGAACAGAGTATAGGGTTTTTTCAAATAAGTCCGCCCGACCATGTTCAATCACGAGTTTTCATTTTTACAAAAACAAATTTATAGTTTAAATGCCTAAAAAAACAAAAACCGAAATCTGTTTTGCGAAAAAAAAAGATTATCCTCACGGAAGAAAATTAGAAGCACAATCTCAGTGCGAAGCGGTTTCTGTAAATTGCGTAAAGTTGGCATTTGGATCACCCCCCCCCCCCACCAAAAAAAAAACAAAACAACGTTGTGGCTGCTGATTTACAAATATCTACTGACAAACTACGTATAAGCATGATTGACTCAAGATATTCATCATTAGGTATCGACGTTGTTAATTTTTTGAAAAAAAAAATTGCAAATATGGTACATTTCGCAAAAATACTTCCACTTTTATATTTGTTTTCTCTGTATCTATAAATACCAGACCTTTCAAACTTTGCGAGCGTATTCTCCTGTATCTTGTTAATTTTGGCTTTAAGTATCATTGTCCTGGGCAGCGAAATACATTTTTGAGAAACACCTAAATGGGGTCATTTTAATAATTACGAGTTATTTTGAAATTCAATTAAAAAAAAAGGCCACCTTCGATTTTTTTATTTCCCCCGTAATTACGCCTATGATATGTACTAAAAGAATCTACAAAAATATGTTGCGTTAGTTTTGTGTATTTGAAGTTATAAAGTTAGAAATATGACCAAATTGAGGCTAGATGAGCACCGTGACTGGGGCGTGTAGATACCCATAGATGACAAATTCACTATTTTTACAAAGTGCGAAAATGCTCGAGGGTGGTCAGAAAAAGACAAATTGACAGCACAGAGGAGGGCAATGGTTTTAAAGTTAGAATTTTTAGGGCGTTTTTGTATAAGAGTAAAAAAAAAAATGCGCGCGGTCCGGAGCGATCGATAGGCACTCTCATGTCGCATGCTTCGCAGGGCCTCTTTTCAATTGCCGGCGTGTTGGGTCTCTGTGCACGCCACGTAAAGGAAGGCGGCTCTGCTTAGCACATGTTTATCTCAGCCTTTTGCCTGCCGGTAACATATGGCGTGGCGGAACCGGCGCGCCTGCTCACATCAGTGGAACGTGGAACGCGAAACCGAAGACATTGGAGGAAAGCCTACCGGTTGCTTGAAAGCGATAGCAGTTATAGGAGAACCCTGAGATAACGTTCTCTCTCACTTGCCCTTCTCGTGGACCATCCGGCGGACGATTCGTGAGTATCATCCGTGACAACTGCTACGCCTAGCGCTCCCCGCGTTTCGATGGCTGAATCGTACAGCTGAAAGCGAGTGTTCTGCGCTTAGTATCTCAAGAGGCACAAGGAAAAAATTGAACAAAGAAACTTTCAAAGTGTGAAGGGTTTGGACATCGCTTTGTTAAAGAAGCATATTCCAGAAGCAGCTCACTCCATCTGAGATGCCGACGTTTTGTGCCAGAACTGCTTCAGCCGCTTCATGCAACTCGCCAAAAAATCTCCAGAGACATCTGAGCCTGACAAAATGTTTTTTCCTCAAGAAGCAGCCGTCGAGGATCTCAACAGATTCGTTCAGTCAACAGAAATGTTACCTCTGAAATCACGGACCGAGTTGAAACTGCATTGTCGGAAGCCTTACGCAAGGCGGAAGCTGTGGGAGATGGAGAGCGTTCTCGCTAATAACATTTTATCAAGCCCCACTGCACCATATGGAGTCACGAAGGAGCCAGGACCTCGGAACAAAGCTGCAACATCTGTGAGGAGTTGTTCAGCAACCTGAGAGACGCGTTCGATTCTTCTGATTCGTAGCAAGCACGATGCTGACTCCTGACCTTGCTCCCGAGGAATCTCTCCCAGCAACAGATTAAAACGATGATTCCTCCAGCAACTCGCCCCCTGATCCAAAAAGCAAGGAAGAACCAGGAGACACTCAGTGTGTGGTAAATTCTTGGCCCCTACGCAAGAATGAGGCTGAGCCAAGTGGCTGAACCTATCTGAAAACACCCTATAGAATTTTAAAGCTGAATGTTTTTCTGGGGACGGTTTGAAGGGCACGGTAACATAGGAGACCCCTTTGAAACTAGCTAAACAAAGGCTATCGTTTTTGTAACCTTACTCCCATAAAATTTACAGAGGTGGGGTTAAACAGAAGAAGGAATATTTTTTGTTTGTTTTTCTTGTCAACAAAAAAGGAAAAAAAAAATCTGAAAATCTAGTCAACAAAACAAAAGCTGGCTCTTTGAAGATCGAATTGCGGAACCCTTGCATCATGGCGATTGTGGTTATGTTTGCGGAGGAGTGTATTTCTCTGTGTCTCAAATTTCAAAAAGCTAGGTCGCGTATTTTAATGGAGAAGCCAATACCTTCTTTTTTTAGCTAGAGTCAGATTTTGAACGCTGGCTACTGTTTCATTCGAGAGTGCTGCATTTTTATTAGGTGACGCTGGCGCCTGTACATTTCTTGCTTCAGCGGCCAAAAGCTGTGGCGCATATTTCAAAGATATGTTACGCAGACAGATGAACGTCTGTGTTTTAAGGCACTCAGTAATATTGAAACTCCACGTTTGACGGTAGCTTTTAAAAATGCATTAACCACACGGGCTTACTCGTGTTCGTTTTTATATAGCTTGGCCTTTCGGCAACAGCGCTGTTTCAAAGCCGCGATGACTACAAGCGTCCAACGTTTTTCTCTTTTATCACATCATCGAAATCGTCATTCGCAATCAATAATCTTGATCGTGACATCACAGATAAAAGACATACAAAAAGACATACAACCACTACCAAAACATCTTGTCGCCAATCGCGAGGCATATACTTATCTTATGAAAGCACAAGGCTCATCTGAGTGAAATGAAAGCGGGTATTACTACGTCGTGTTGATGTTATTAAAAACTGACCACTATATTGCGTTCTCGTATGGTAAAACCATGCGACTAACTTAAATTTAAAAAAATTGGTCGGCCTTTGGGCATTTTTAAAGGCTTTCGTAACGCATAGCATTGATAAGGCCTCTTCGTGCTCCATTCGCGGCCACAGTTAGGAGGCCACTGAGGGGTCCATTGCGAGGGTTTGGTGAATATATATAAATTCGTCACGGAGCCACGTGATGTCACGATGTCACGTGATGGTGTCACCAGACGTCACGCTACCACGTGGCGTGACGTCATTATAACGTCGTAATGTCATGTGACGTCACGGTGTTAGGTTACGTCACGATATACTTCGTGGTGTCACTTCACATGACGCAAGCAAGTGACGCCACGTTGTATCATGACGCCGCCTGACACGATGACTTTACGTGATATGACGTCACGATGCACGTAATGGCGTCTTTTGACGTCAGAGTGTCATGTGATGATGTCACGTCATCGAGGCTCAGTGGAGCCTGCTGTAGCAGGCGACCGTCGACGTGTGCAGCTGATTCCCAAATAAGGAAACGCAGCTCCTCGTGATCTCACGACGTCAGAGGTTCTGAAATAATTTAAGCTCATCATGATCATACTAAAAATTCACAGAGTCTCTTATGTTAAACCCTAAGACGCCTTGAAGGTGAAAGCCCAAGCGACGATGCATTAAAGACAGACATGATATACTTTATTTCACGTTGTCTTTTTTCCCATTCTCTTTTTTACATTGTCTTTATTCGTATCATATGTTATTTCCAGATTTCACACAAACAATGCCTCGTAGTCCTATTACTTCTCTTTAATTCCTCTTATTCACTTTTATTTGTCTTAATTCACTTTGATTCCTCTTAATTCACTCTGATCCCTCTTAATTAGCTTTATAGGCCTTGGTAATTCCCGTTGATTCCTCTTACTTCTCTTTAATTACACTTAATTAAATTTAATTCCTCTTAATTTACATTGATTCCTCTTAATTCTCTTTATCATCCTTCTTAACTGCATTGCCTCTAATTCGCCTGAGTGGTTACTTAAACGTTTTGGTACCTTTCCTGTCGCCGACGTGTTTTCGCTCAAGGACTTTGAAGGTCGACTGAACGATGAGCCATATAAGGCTTTCGCCTTATTAAGCCAGGGTAGCACATGTGTGTGTGTGTGTCGTACGCGCCAAGCATTCGAAACCACACAAAGCTTCTCATAACCAAACATTACAAATTCATAACACAGAATTGATACGCGCACGGCATATTTTGTACTTCCGATTTGAACAAAATAATCGAGACAATTTTAACTTTTTTCACCTTCTATCGTCACAGGAAATTCTCATAAACTGAAAACACACTCGACGAAATAGCTATCTCATTATCACAACGAGAGCTAGCATTTTGTTTTTGTTCTTTTTTTACTTTCTGGTGGTTACGAGGAGATACCACTGCCAGGCGTTGGCTGGTTGCCCCGGCAACGTCGTTTATCGACGTAATCTCCCTGAACGTAGTCAAGTATAGTCAAACGCTACTACATGAGGTTTTAACGGTAGATGAACTGTGCGCAACTTCAGAGGATTCGACTCCTCCCAGTGGCAAAAACGTGACATTTGGGAAAGTGGAGCTCGCGTCTGTAGAGTAAGGAACAAAAGCTTCCGCCGCCTTGCGGAGAAAATGGGAAACACAGGAACAGGGATGATACGCACACCATTGGAGTCGTGACTACTGCGTTACGCTGGGGGCTAGCTCGTGTTCAGAATTGACGAGTTAAGCGCCCCCAAGTTGTTATGTTTGCCTGATAGAAGTTTTTTTGTGTGTTTTTTTTACCATTCGCAGCACTATAATCGGTAAATAGCTTCATTTGCAAAGTGCAAGTTACTTCACTTAGACGGACGTGACTAGGACCAAGGATGATGAAGGACTCTACAGGGCGCACAAAAGTTGCCAAAAGTTGGCTTGATACGTAACCAAGGACGAGATTGCAACATCAACCGTAATGATCCCTAACAAGCTCGAGCATTCGTTTCTTTATATTATTTTATTTTTTTCTCCTCACGCAGCACATTTGTACCCAACTAGATCCGCCCGCAAACTCACAACGCCCGCAGTCCCAACACCATTTTTCTTATCTCAACCAGCGTGCCGAAGCGTGGCATGTCTCTTTCTTTTTTTATCCTCCTTCATCATATGATCCAGAAATAAAGATCTATACATGTTGTACACACCAAATCAGGTCTGCCCGTTACACCCAGCATGCGTGATCAGTCACCGTTGTGCGTTAAGGTCGTTGATTTTTTCTTTCGTGTTATTATTATGAAGTCTCGCTTTTTTCCCTCTGTTTTCGTGCCCGATGCCGTTGTGTCTAGGCTGTAAAATATACACATGCACATAAGAAACAAAACAAAAAGCAAACTACTTTTTTTTAAGCTTCAAATGGCATAAGATATATACATCCTTCGCGCACTACGTGCTCGACCGTTTGTGTTTCGGCTGGACGGGTGCAGTGGTGATCGAGAGGAGGGAGAAACACCGTGTGGTACGCGAACGCGTTCTAAGCCCTCTCCATTCACGCCGGTCAGTCCATTCGACGCCGAGAGTCCTGTTGCCTTCGTGGTCCGGTGGCCCCGACTCCCCACGACGCCTGCGTGATGTTGTTGCGGGGTTTGAAGCACACGTACGGCGCCACGAACGTGCCTGCGTTTTGGGCGAGCCAGGTCGAGGCAGTGTGTGCGTTTGCCTGTGCTCTTATTCTCTTATTTTCGTTTCATTTGTACTTTGGGGGGAGAGAAATGGAGAGATGTGGAGCCGAAGGTCGGAAGCCGGTGTCGTGTCCTTGCACAATGACGGCAGGCTTGATTGAGCTCCTTACCTAAACCGCTCTTTGGGCCATTTTTTTTATGTTTGGGGGGGGGGGGGGGGTTGACAATTTAGGGCTTCGAAAGCTCCAAAGAGCTAAAGTATAACCAAACTTGCTATTCTTTGGCCAGAGTCTGCGCATTTCGGCCCTAAATTGCCATACAAGTACCATGGTTGTTTGATTGTCAGCCTGCATCGTCGGGCCTCAGTTCCAAGGCAATACCTAAACTAGGTTTGACCGCTGGTGGTTCGGTTGATACGTGGTATCTGTGGCCCATGTCTGGTGCTTTAGCTGTTATTTTGCGAACCAGACAAAAAAAAACATTAAAGAGCCAAAGAAAAGTACTCTGACACTAACTCCTTGGAGCAAAACCTTATTAGGCCGAAGTTAAGATAGGACCCTAGCAGTTTCCAAACTTGGTACGGCATTGCCCTGGCGTACTGTCTGGGTGTAGCGTTTATTCGTGTTACTGCTATGTGCAAAAACAAAATGGTCAAAGTTCAGGCGAGCATGTGCGTATTAATCATGATGCTTAAACCCTGAGACTTGGAAGGAACTTGAAGATAAATGACGCTGTCTGTCACCTTTCTTCTCTCACTTCCAATTTGTCTTCGTGTTCTTTCCCAGTGTAAGGGTTCAAACATCAGGATCATCGATCTATGCTGTTGTTACACTTAAATCCAGCGGAAGAAACTTTACCGTCTTCTTTCGTGTTATGACCTGGCCTACGAGCATTGTTCAAAGCCCTGACCGAGCAGCGAAAGCACATCTTTAGGCGGTAGGCGGCTGCCGTGCCGACGACGGTCACGTGGCTGCTGTGTCGACGACAGCCACGCGGTTGTAGTCGACCTTGAACCCATAAAAGGGAACAGCCCTAAAAATAAGCTTTCTTGTACGGCTGAACAGTCGTCTAGTTACGATTATTGCATGTCGAAACAGCGGCTGTCCGTTGGAATAATTAGTACAGTTGGTCGTAAAAAGGGCGTTTCGGTAGAAAGCTGTTGGTTAACCCTACAGTTGAACAGGACGAGCGGTGATCTGAAGTACTACCAACAGGTAGAAGACGAAGGTTAGAAATAAAACACGACAAACGCTCTTACCCGCGTGCTCCTTGTTTAATTTTTGCCCCTTCTTGTTGCGATCATTCCAAACTCTAATGGGCGGTTCGCAAATACATGCAACGCTACTTGAAAACTAAGAACATCGCTGATGCACCGCTGACTTGAACCTAGCTTAGCACTGACGTAGCGCTGTATCAGTGATGTATCCTTAATATGCTGCTAAGTCAGCTCTGCATCAGCTGGATCAGCGCTGTTTCTAGCTTTAACTAATAGCGCTGTGGTGTATGTGCGAAAAGGCACTAAGTGGGAAAGATTGTGTTCAGGAGTAGATTAACAGATGTAGATTCTGACGAGTTGGCGCATATTGAATGCGGTTGAAAATCTCAAAATCGGAGGAGAGACTCAAAATGTCACATGGATTTACGCATGTTGAACGTAGATGTTTCGCAATGTTTCTGTAAACAATGATTTCACATTTTACTGTTCTAATATTAATAACTCCATCTACTAACGATGGAGCTAGGGCGATACCTTCCGATGCTAGGATGCCGGTGCCTACGCAAAGAAGATCAGATACTTACGATATTACATATCTTAAAAGCACATGGTGTGGGCGAAGCGGGCTTGTTTGTAAACACCGTGCTGGTGTATACGCAAACCCTTTTTGAAACTGAAGCTTGGGCGCCTCGTTTTGTGACGTCAGCTATATCACTGAATCTATACCAAGAATCGAAAGCCCTTATGGAGCCTTTATCGCCAAGAATCTGAGACGATGGTGGCGATGCTCGTCAAATAGCCCAGACACAAAACTTTTTTTTTTGCGTCGTAATTTTTGTGGTGCTCGTTCAAAGCGGGGAAAATGGAAGCGTGTTGAAGGTTGTAATGATTAGGCCTAAAAAATAGACCATAACGCGACGCTACGACGCAACTTTATCATATGCCAGATGGCTAGCAAGCAAAGAAAAGAAAGACACTGAATTTGTGGCGCAGACGGTCGCTGGATATGCAAAGACGGTATACACGGGTCGTGGTTTAAACTTCGTTTTTCGTGAACAAGAATGTTCACAGCAAATGTGAGCGCCAATGTCTCAAAACAATCACCTGCTTGGGTGTTGTGAAAATTGTGCCGGAAACCGAAGATTGAAACGTTCTTCTTCCGAACAGGCGAGCAACGATGCAACCAGAGGATTAAGGGCAAACCCCAGAAGAAGGTATGTCAACTGGTTTTTCGGCTTTCTTTCAACCCTCCACTTTCATACTGGTACTGTGTCCCGCAAGATTATGTAGTGCTGAACGTCCTTTTTTTTTGTGTTCTCAAGGAATTTTCAAGCAATAAGACGCGTTTCTATGACAAACTGTGGCTTGCGAAGTGTTTTTGAATATTTCTTTTTCTTTTTAGCATGCAAGCTATATTCTCTCATCATTCAGTTTCAGTTTCATTTTTCATTTGTTGCGCCATGTGAGCATTTGAACAAGATCAGATTGTAAAGCGGCAGCATCGCCCTGGTTATTTATAATTCTGTATAACACACAATCATCTGCATATAATCTAATTTTTGAGGTAGTTCCGTAACCTATATAATTTATATTGGTTAAAAACAGAAGCGGACCAAGCACGGATCCTTGGGGAACACCAGACGTTACTGAAACAAAGTAAGATTCTGAGCCATTAATGACTATGTTTTTTGGAGCGACCAGTAAGATTGTTTGCTATACAACCAAGGACAAAAATAACTAAACCAAAAGATGAGAGTTTTGAAAGCAATAAAGCATGTGTAACAGTATCAGAAGCCTCCCTAAGTCTATCATTATACAATCAACCTATCTTTCAGAGACAAAAGAAGAAAACACATCATACGAAAATTCGACTAACTCAGGGACGCAAGAGAATTCTGCCATAAAGCCATGTTGAAACTGGACAAAAAATATTTGTTTGCAAGTGACGAAATATGTTAGAATAAATTATATGTTCAAGACGCCTGCAACACACGCTGGTTAGTGAAATGGGTCTATAGTTGAAAACCAAAAAAACGGAGACCACTTTTATGCACAGGTACAACATTCGCGACTTTTCATTTCTGAGGCAGTTTCTTTGACGATAGGGATAAATTAAACAAGGCAAACAGAAATTTGGCAATTATGAGTGCACCAGATTTCAAAACTTAACAAGGCATATGATCTGGGCCAGTAGAAGAGTTGGTTTTTTGTTCAGAACGAAGTTTCACAACTTCATCATTTCATCATACGATACAGAGATATCTGACATAGCCTTAAATTAGAAGAAGCTGGTTCCGAAAGTATGTTTCCAGTAGTAACTGCAAAAACTGACTGAAAGTAATGATTAAAACAGTTCGCTTTGTCGACATCATTAATGACATAACCTTGTTCAGCTAAAATAGGAGAGATAGTGCTATCTTCTTTGCCATTAGATTGAACAACCTTCCACCTCTCCTTTGAACTACGCCTAAGCTTTTCATCTAGAGAGGAATAAAAGTAACCTTTGGCAATTTTAATTTTCAGCTTAATTTCTTTCCCTAGAAAGTTAAAGCTGTTAAACATTTCATCAGTCCTCTGGCTTAGATATTTCCGAAAGAAGCGACATTTTTTATTCAGTAAGCGCTTAATTGCGTTGGTAAACCACTGCTTGTTGTGTCCTTTTTTACTCGAAACGATTTTTGACGGCATGTGGCCATCGATAAGCGAGAGTAAGTTGTTCTAAAATAAATTCCAAATATCTGCAACACTGGACGTGGCACTCATCGCCACAAACCCCTCAAATGTATCTTCCAGATTATGCGTAATCAAGTCGTAATTACCTTTATCGAAAATATACACCCTTCGAGAAGGGAAAGCATGACCATTGGTCACCCAAAATAAACTTTAGGTAGGATACCGTCATGGTCACTTATTCCAGGAATCGGTAAGACAGATTGAACTAAGCTGGTGGAATTAGAGTAAAGCAAGTCAAGCGTTGAAGCACAATCACCTGCACGATGTGTGGGAAAATCAACAAACTGATAAAGACCGTTAGTTGCGATCATAGTACTAAATCCAAAGGAAAGAGCAGAGCGGAAAGAAAGCACGGGTGAATCGTTAGTCCACTGTATATCAGGAATATTAAGATCCTCACCCAATAAAAAATTCGAACTTAAACTCAACATCGTATGTAAAAGCCGTTTGAAAAGGAAAATGTTGTCTCCACTGGAACTACGATAAAAAGCACCGAACGAGATATGTTCAGGATTGTGAAACATGACTTTGCACAAAACAGTCTCACAATCATCATTAGTTTTTACAGGTGCGTTTGGAAAGAATCTATTAACAAGTAGGAAAACGCCACCACCATGGGTGTCCCGGTCACGCCTGTAAACTTGAAGTGTGGAAGGGAAAACTTCAGCATCACTGACACTATCATTTAGCCAGGATTCAGTGCCAATGATAATGTGTGCTTGTACCGAGACACGATAAGGCCAGCGAGTGTATCGGCCTTATTTTTATGCTTCGATAGTTGAGAAGTAAAACAGTTATTTCGCTAGGCCGAGTGATGCTTGGTAAATACCGTGGGATGCACCAGTCTCTGCTCCACCGCCTCTGCTTGTCTCATATTGCAATATCGTTATCTTCTAGACTGGATGACGGTGTCAGAAGAAGTATCATAGATGTAACAGCAGCCGCCGAGCAACAGCTTGACATATCGAAGTTTGTATGGCGACTCTTTTTGTTTCGCAAAGGTCAGCAGTTTCCCGCGGGCATGACTTGTCGGAGCGGAAAAATCTTACCGCACAGCATACAGAGTGGATTTGAGCTTAAACCCCTGGGCAAGAATAGTGTATTTTTCCTTAAAGCGACAAAATTTCACAACAATGGGGCGGTTTTTGTTGGATTGAAAGCGACCGATTCTGTTAGCTCTTTCAATGTTTGGTTTCTCAATCACCATGCCCATAGTTTCAGTAACCACAGATAGCACGGAGTCTTCCGATTGATCCCATGTTTCAGACTGGTTGTCTGGCATGCAAAAGAAAAGGTTATTTCTACGCAGTCTGTTTTGAGCATCGTCCGCAGGAGCTTTCAATGCAGCGATATCTTGAGGCATACAAATTACAATGTCCGTAGACAGCGGATGGCGCAGTTCGAGGCACGTTACCGTTTCCTCCAGACCTATCATCTTACACTCAACAGTATGTTGTCATTGCTGCATGACTTGCAATGCTGTTAGCAGCTGCAATTGCCCTTGCTCGATACGCAGCACCGACTGAAGCACTGACGAACACTCGCAAGAATCAGTCTGAGTGCCCAATTCACAACGCTCATTCGGGCCAGGGTTTTGTTCAACGTCCTCCTTCAAAAGCAAAAGCATACGCAAAAATATGATACGGAAGATGATAAACAAACTTCTATAAAAGACACTGCGCAAGGTTTTGCCAACGTCAACATTAAAGGGGCACGATACCGCAAGAAGGCAACGGTTAGAAGTCCTAAAGTAAGAAGAATTGTTTAAATAACTAACCTGGGTTGGCAAACAATCGTGAGTATATGCTCGGCGCGATGTGTGCCCCAAATTCGACAGCCGTTAAAGGTCGTTTAAATAGGCCCTAAGCCGAGGTCCCTGGCTGCCAGATGAAGGGAGCAGTTTGCTCCAAAAGAAGCGGAGGAATCCTGGCGTGTGGCTGTTCTGTCTTCACATGATGACCAGTGTAGATCGATCCCGCGTCAGCAAAAGGATCAGCGCTTTGAGCGAAGAATCCATCGACGATAGCAGCTGGTTCGAGAGTCCAGGCAGCTAATAGCACCTGGGTCGCAAACAATCGTGAGTACATGGTCGGCGCGGTGTGAGCGGTGCTTTTACAAATAAAACAATTGGTGGAATAGTTACTCATGATGCGGAAATGTGGTTGCATTCAGATGACGTTCTGGGGGTGAAAGGATTGATGTTAGCTGAAGCTTCAGAATGAGGAATGCAAACTAAAGACTGTGATCGATGCGGCGAGAGATAAAAAAGAGGCTAATAAATAGTTTGTCTTTCAGAGAAGCGTTGGAATGATACATTTTAGGAAAGAGGCATAAACGATGTATTTTACGGCGAGATGATAGAAGAGGCACGGAATGGTGTTCTTTAACAAAGTCAAAATTAGGAAAAGAAAAACGAAGGCAAAATTTGTTTTTGCATTGCTTACCAATTATGCTACAGTTCCAATTACGCTACTAGGACACGTTCTGATATGCATTATTTTGAGCTGAAAAATTGAAATCGAACAAAAGTTTTTTGATCTATATCTAAACATGCTCAGCTGCAAAAACAGTTCCATAATCGAAGGAAATATTTTTGTTTATGAGTCCCAGTATTAGGGGAAAGGCGGGTTCACGAAGAAACTCTCATTTATTGAGTTAGCGTAAAGTGTATTACGTTGTTTACGTAACAAGTACTATCAACCGCTTACTGTACTATTAATATGACAGTGATATGAACAACCGCAGCAACAATGCCCGAAAGCGAAAGACTACGAGGCATGAAGGAGAAAAATACTAATAGTGTAGGGTTTGTTCCTGGAAACTGAACGACGCCCGGTTTTGACAAGTTGCTACATACGAGGCTTTGCTGCAACAAACATGGGTCGATGCCTTTTTGTGTCAATTATTAACTTCCGCTCAACCGGCGCCCAAAACTTTGCCGACAGGATAACCGTGAAAAGATTAATTTGACAGCTTTATGGGACGGTTTGAGTAATTTTTTACTAGTGAGCTTAGTTCACGTCAGCGATGCAACAGATATTAACCAGCTCGGTTCCTGTGCTGAATGGCCAGCGATGCTTGCTGGACCATGAACACGAAATAAGCAATAAAATAGCGCTCTCCGTTTATAGTTCAGAAGTATAGATACTGACATCCGCTTGCTGTAAATTTTGGGCGAGGCAATCACACATATGCATCAGATTGTAAGGAAGAAAGAGAAAATGAGAGAGAGAGAAAGAGAGAGAGAGAGAGAGAAGCGAGAGGGAGAAAAATATATAGAGAGAAAGAAAAATAAAAAAAAATATTATAAAGCGAAAAAAACACGCGCATGATCGATTTTTTATGTATAGTTTATCATCGATTTCATCAGGTATACACA